>JAJJWO010000251.1:0-56026 GCA_021655895.1 Fusarium sp. NRRL 66739
CCTCCTCCTCCTCCTCTTCTTCTCGCTATCGTTTTTCACGCTCTGGCGAGTTGTCGTTCCTCTCTGCATTGTCGTTCAAAATGCGCCCTCCACGCGTTTTTGTTCTCATACTATTCATCGCCGTTTCTCTCTTGCTCTTCTGCCGCGCTATATCATCCTCGCTACGTTCCGCCTACGCCGATTACCCCGCCGGTAACTTCAGGTCCAAACCAAATACAGACAACAACCAGTCTTCGCGCTCCTCCAAAGACGATCATGATCATGATTCACAAAAGTCGCCAAAGTCCGTTTGGGGCTCCATGTACTACAACACGCCCTTCTCACTATTTCCGCCAAATGCCGCCATCAGCTTGACCGACGACAACAGCACTTCCTTTGCCGCCCGTCCAGCAGCCTTTGGCCCTAAGCTCGCCGCCCGCGGTCTAAGTGGTCAACTATGGGTCGGTAGTGGGTTCGCCGAGGACGCTCTTATACACGGCACTGGTGAGCTGGGCTGCAGCGACACGCCGGGATGGAGTGAGAAGGCCGAGGCGATTGCTCTGCACAAGGCTCTGAGGGCCGCCATCCCCTCTGTCGCATCTTCTTCTAGGACGGCGTCTTCAGCACGTGTCAAGCGAAGCGGCCGTGTTATCATCCCCAATGCTGGCAACGGTCACACCACCTCCAGCCATGTCTCGGCAACACACGACCACTCCGAAATCGACGGCAAGGTCGCGCTATTGATGCGCGGAGGCTGCGGCTTTCTCGACAAGGTCATGTGGGCTCAGCGAAGGGGTGCTCTTGCGGTCATTGTTGGTGATAATCAGAAAGGCGGTCCTCTCATTCAAATGTTCGCTCATGGTCCTGAAGTCGGCAACGTCACGATTCCCTCTGTTTTTACTGCCCGCACTACTGCGCAGCTCCTGTCTGCGCTTACACAGCCCGGCAGCTTCATCGAAGACACCCTCGACAACCAGGGCAAACCTGTTTTTAGAGTTCAACGGGGCCCAAGGTCAAAGAAGCAAGGGTTCAAGTCTAGTCTTACGGCCTCCGTTCAAGATAGACGATCTACGGGCGACTCCCGGCCTGGAGGTCGTTCCAACAAGACTCCCTCCAAGAAACGAAAAGCGGCCCCGAAACTCTCCAGTAAATCAGTCACCAAGAAGAATAAGGTGGTCAGAGACTCGTCCAAGAATATTCGAAACCCTCTGTTATCTGAAGACAATCACAGCGAGTGGGATCTGAACGATGGTTCCAAGAACCCCAAGCCTATTCTTCCGTTTCAAACGACTTCTCCTGGTCGTCATGGCACAAACGCTGCCGATTCTACAACAGACGAGGAAGAAATCCTCGTACAGTTCCTTGCCGAAGATGAAGAGGATACGCCTATTTTTTCCACCGATCGACCCGATACGAGATTCGAGGAGCCTGGTGAAGTAGACGATGACGCACACGATGGGCTTTGGGTCACCATCATCCCCACGAATAATGCTAGCCCGTTTTTCGATACACTTCTTGTACTGGTCATTAGTCCCTTGGTTACTCTAACTGTTGTATACGCCCTCCTCATTCTTCGCGCTAGGATTCGCCGCAGACGCTGGAGAGCCCCTAAATCGGTCGTTGAGCGCCTCCCTGTCCGCACCTATCATACAGTTGCCCCATCACCGACTCTGTCCCCAAGAGTTCCCTCACCAGCTGAAGCAACTCCAACCACTCCTCTGCTGCAGGAGTCTCCTTCGCGGCCCCGGCCCCGATCGAGGACTACGACTGGTGTGCCTGAAGAGGAGACACGACTCACCCCAAGTGACGCCATTCCAACACCTTCGACCCCAACAAGGAATAATGCTCGATCTGAGCGCGAGAAGGGCTCGGGTGGATTCTCTGCCGAATGGAAGAAGTACATGGGACGCCAAGTCGAATGCGTGGTTTGCCTTGAGGAATATGTCGATGGCGTGAGCCAAGTAATGAGCTTGCCCTGCGGCCACGAATTTCACGTTGAGTGCATGTGAGTATAACACAGTCTATCATGTTTCTTCATACAATTGCTAATGACTTTTCAGTACTCCTTGGCTGACTACACGCCGACGAACTTGCCCCATCTGCAAGGGCGATGTTGTTCGATCTCTTGCTCACGGCTCGTCATCCGAACCACACTATGAACCCTATCGCGACGACGCAAGTGACGACGAAGATGATGACGAGGAGACTATTGCAGAGGGCTCCGGATCTCGCTCCGATGACCGTGAGTCCGACCTTGAACAAGGTCTACTATCAACTGAGCCACGATCCTCACGATGGAGCCGAAACGAAGGCTGGCTCAGCATGTTCTCCAGCGGCCTCGGCAGGGCAAGGTCGCCATCTCCAGAGGATCGCAGCCGCTGATGTCAATGCCGATGCTGCGGATACTCTATTTGTTTGTATGGGAAGGGAGCCATATGATATGGCGTTTTTGTTTGTCTACGTTAGGAGTTTCATGGTATTATTGGCGTATGGATCGCTGGCGCACTGGGATACAGAGCACAGCACGGATTACCGTGACTTAGAAGACCCCATGTTGGAATTTGGTTATAGTCAATGGGTCGCGCATAACTAGTGTCAAAGACACTTGCGTTGGGACAGGAATAGATAAGGTATACCCTCATGGTTGGCTATTTGCAGACAATCTTGAATAATTGAATATGTTAAAGTGTGTTTCACTTTTGCTATGTCTCTTTTTCAGTAAGCAATGACACGTCTAGGGTGTTTCAAAACTCCAAACATATGCTTTTTGTCTATTTCGTTTTTTAAATACCTAATTAACATTCGACGCCCTTCAGTTGTTTATACGTATTACTTAGATGTAGCCCTTGAGGATAGCGGCTTCGGCGTTCAATATCGATGAACCAGCAGCACCAATGACGGCTATAACAGTCAGCATATCATGAAACGTCCAGGCAGACAGGTTAGGGACTCACTATTGTGGCTCAGAGCAGTAAACTTGATGTCAAAGATACCAGTCTCGTCCTGGCGCACACGGCCAACACTGACGGTGTAGCCACGGCCGAGGTCGCGGTCGAGACGGGGCTGAGGTCTGTCGGGCTCGTCGTCGCCAAAGACCTTGATGGCGGGCTCAGGGGCCGAGGGGCATCCGAGGGCCTGGGCCTCAGACTTGTACTCGCGCAGAGCCTTGCGAACCTCGTCGGCCGAGGGTGCGGGCTTGCGCTCGAAGCTCAGGCTGACGCAGGCAGTGTGGCCGTCCATAACGGGAACGCGGTTGCAGGTGGCGGAGACGCGGAGGCCCTCCTGTTCGACAAAGGCGGTGCCGTTGTCGTCGATGCGGCCGAGGATCTTGCGGGCCTCGGTCTCAAGCTTGTCTTCCTCGCCCGAGATGAAGGGGACGATGTTGTCGATCATGTCCATGCTGGAGACTCCCGGGTAACCAGCACCAGAGACGGCCTGGAGGGTGACAATGGAGACGGTGGAGATGGGGCCGAAGGCGGCCTGGAGGGCGGCGAAGGGAATGACAAGGCCGATGACAGCGCAGTTGGAGTTGCAGACGAGGAAACCCTTGTTGAGGTTGCGGACGGAGCGCTGATGGGGGATGAGGTCGAGATGGGGGAGGTTGACGGTGGGGACGACGAGGGGCACGAGGGGATCGCGGCGATAGTTCTTTGCGTTGGAGAAGACGGGGATGTCGGCCTTGATGAACTCGAGCTCTGAGGGGATTCACAAGTTTAGCGGTTAGAAGATGCACAGGACGAGTAGGGAGAGGGAGGGAGAGAGAGAGAACACACCGATATCGCCAGCGACATCCGAGTCAAGACCACTAAAGACAACATCACAGTCCTTGAACTCCTCAGCCTTGCACTCTCTCACAACCATATCGGCAATGTCGCCCATGGGCGCGGCCTGCTTCCACCGGACGGCATCCTTGTACTTCTTGCCGGCGGAGCGTGATGAGGCGCCGATGGCGTGGAGGGTGAGGTTAGGGTGCTGAGCGAGGAGGAGGATGAATCGCTGGCCGACAGAGCCAGTGGCACCGAGGACACCTGAAGGGAGAGAAGTTGATTAGCTTTGATATGTAGATTGAGAGTATTAGAGTAGAGTATAACCGGTGCGAGAGCGGATGGAGGGGTAACACGAGTTGAAAACGACATACCGCACTTCTTTGTAGGGAATTGAGAGGCCATGATGATTGTAGGGTATCTAGAGAGGATTGGATGTCAGGAATAGAAAGTAGAGACCTCAAATACTAGAGTGATAGTAATGTGAGTCAGGAGATGTTGGGAGCTGAGTCGAGTCTTGTAAACCTCAATCTGCACTAACCTAAATAACCCCGCCAAAAAGTCTCCCGCTCCCGTCATCGGAGGACGCAGAAACCCCACCATGGCATGAGGAATGGATTCATGAAATTTCATGGGCCGACTTGTGGTCTAATCATAAGCTTGGAATTTACAACTTCAATATGGACCCAATGACATCAGAAGAGCCGATTTAATTTTCTAAATCAAGACAGAGAAAAGAGAAACCCAGCAACGTAATACAAATGCTATAAATCAATCCAAACACAACATCTCATGGGTGCACCTCTATCCAGTTCAAGCTTCACCAGTCCAGTCATAATTAATCCTCCCAATGCCGTACGTTTGTCTGTAACGCCAATTCATGCACATTAGACCTAAAGCCATATCATTTATGCTTTGCAAATGTGGTCGGTGTCGTGTTGTATCGTAGAATCGAGTCGTCAATCTAAGGCTCAATGGCACTTTCTTGCTCAGCCTTGGAATAGATTCGGAACTGAACAAAGATGATAAGATCCTCCACAATCGTACCCAGGGAGCCAAGCAACCAAGGGAGTGCATTGAGCAGGTACTTCTTGTCTTGGGAGTAGGCCACCAGGCTGACTCCATATGTCAGGTTTCCGCTCATGGAGAGCATAAAGAAAAGCAAGGCCAGGCCTGCGCATGATGTTAGTGTTGTAAATTATCTAGAAATGGACAAACCTCACCTTCGCATGACTTTTCTTGGTAGTTCTTGATGATCTGAGGGATTCGAGCGCTAACAGAATATCAGTATAGCCACCAAGCTTTCGTGCATAGAAAACGCACCAGAGGTAAAGCACCGCGCTGGTATAACCAAGAATAAGCCCAGCAAGCTCAATCGGAGTCTGGGCGTCTTCAGGCGAGTCGGGAGTACCAGTGTCATCACCCTCCCAGGCGCCGACCTTGTACGAGACAAACCAACCGGCAAACCCAATCGCATAGACAGCAAGCAGGCTTAGGGTGTTGTGAACCCATGGGCTGCTATCGGGGGTATCGTCTTCGCCCGTGACGATCTTCCTCAGCGGTTCCATCGAGGACTCGGTGTGTGTCGCATGGCGGCGCTGGGAGCCAGGAAGGCCAAAGGAAGAGCTTCGCCTACGGGGTCGGTTAAGGAGAGGAGATTCTTCCGAGGCATCGGTCGATTGCGATTCCTCGGAGCGACTCGTTCGACGGGCATTGAGGGCGTTGTAGTAGAGGGCCTGGCCGATGAGGACGACATCGGCGATACAGAAGTAACCCGCTAATGCAATGGCAGTGGGAGCTAGGTGGGTGAACAAGGCTCCTAGCGACGCAGAGTTAGCAGCTGATTTTTGGCGCAAGCCACGTCTAGCCGACGAGAAAATTTCCAAACACAGCGGCAGAGAATGGAGTAGGGAGGACGGGGAATGAGGGCGCGTCATGGGCTGAGCTGAGCTGAATGCGCCCTCAAAAGGTAGCACGAACCTATGAGATTTGTGACGTCGCCCAGCAGCCAGACGACCAGAAAGGCCATGCTGAGGCCATCAGCGCTTTTGGCCTTGTAGTTGGCGAACAATTGAGGGAGCTGCAGGATAAGATATTGTCAGCCAAGTCTCGAAGCGCATGCGCCTGCAACGCTGCAAGGGCAAGGGCAAGGGCAAGGGCAACGGCAAGCCCGAATGGAGCGACGCACGAGGAGGCATATCCAAGATGTCAAGCTGATACTGCCAAAGATTCCAGATAGAGCTAATGTGACGGGGAGCGCATGCGCCGCAGCGGCGATTGAGGTCGAGGCCAGCAACGGCATGGCAGATTGTTGTCGTTATTGCGTATGGAAGATCAAGAAAGAAGTGAGAAGAGGTTTGGAGAATCAGGTTGAAGGGGAGGCGGTCGTGGTGGTGCGACAAAGGTGGGTATCACGAGGGCGACAACGACCGTGATCCTAGAAGAACCAGACGCCAGTGACGGAGATAATCTCTTTGAGTTAAGCTCGGATGATGGTAACTTTGAGTTGTTGCGAAATAAAAGGTCGATCAAGCGAAAAGACTCATACCTAGACTGTCTAACCAAGGCAGATAAGGATCCCCGTTGTCGGGTGCGGTGCTAGAGGCCTTATCGGCATTCTGGATCGTTGGTAACCGGTTCGTCTGTATTGGCCAGTTATGGAGCGCTGCCTGTGACGCACTGCCTTGGAGATCGTGTGAGCTAAAATATGGGGAATCTAAAGAGGGGAGAGTCGAGAATCCTTGCCCGCTGTAAGTAAGACGCGTGAGATGGGAACCTTTGGAGGAGGAAATGCAGGGTCTTATCTTTTAGGTGCTCCGATACGGGGCCGATAGTGATGCTGCACTGACTCTACAGAGGTTTGGTTTATACCTAGTATCTACAGTATCATGAACGATGAATCCAACACCAATACTGGTGGGATATGCTACATCTCCCACAACTGGCTAGACTTATCACTCCCTCCCCAGCCTCCATCCTCCATCCTCCATCCTCCATCTTCCTTGGCTTGGAGCCATCCTGAGCCGCTCTGCTGAAATGTTTCACGTGGAGCGGCACATGCTCCTCATGATTCGCTATGAGCTTGAACCCCTGACAGCTCATGAGCAAGCTATCGATCCAGCTTGGAACTTGTCTCTTGATTTATCTGATAAGCGCTCCCATTTAAGTTTGCATCTAAACTCTTGTTCTTTTCATCTAGTTATATCAGACATTGCTAGCAGCATCCCGTCATAGCTTCACCCTCGCTTTACCGCCATGAAGCTCCTCTCCAGCGGTGCATTGGCTCTCGGCCTCGCCAACCTGCCAGGCGCCCTAGCCTGGGGCAGTAAGTTCAGTCCGAAATAGCATGCGACTTCACGATCCTGTAATGCTCACAAATACAGGTCTCGGTCACGTCACCACCGCCTACCTCGCCAGTCACTTTGTCGCCAACACGACCGAGGCGCATCTCAAATATATCCTCTATAACGATGAGGACGACTACCTCGCCAAGATAGCTTCATGGGCCGACTCCATCCGGTACACCAGCTGGGGCCGATTCACAAAGAACTTTCACTTCATCGACGCTCACGACAGCCCTCCACACCAGTGCGATGTCGACTTTAAGCGTGACTGCAAGGAGGACGGCTGTGTCATCAGCGCTCTCAACAACTACACCCAGCAGTCGACAGAGCCCCAGCTACCCTTCTGGCAGCGCAACCAGGCCACCAAGTTTGTCGTCCACTTTGTCGGCGACCTCCATCAGCCTCTGCACAATGAGGACGTTGAAAAGGGCGGCAACGGCCTCCTGGTTCAGTTTGACGGTCGCAAGTTCAATCTCCATCACGTGTGGGACAGTTCCATTGCTGAGAAGCTGCTGGGTGGCCTGCATGGCAGCCCATTCAAGCTTGCCAAAAACTGGGCGAACCAGCTCGCTGTTGAGATTACCGATGGCAAGTTTGCTGAGCACAAGGACGCTTGGTTGAAGGATCTAAACTTTGACGACCCTGTTAGCACTGCGATGGCTTGGTCCCGGGAGGCCAACGCCCTTGTGTGCACTCATGGTAAGTTGGATGCTACAGCAACTATTTGCAACTCGTGGCTGACATGGATTCACAGTTCTGCCCGAAGGCCCCGAGGCTATTGTTGGCCAAGAGCTAGGAGGCGAGTACTTTGAAAAGGCAGCCCCGGTCATTGAGGAGCAAGTCGCCAAGGCTGGCTACAGGATGGCTGCTTGGCTAGACAGGATCGTGGAAACTTACAAGGATGCTGAGCAGAAGCAGATGGCTGAGGAAGAGCTATGATTTGAATTGTTTATACTATAGAGTGGCATATGTTTGGAGTACGACTAACTATAATGTCTTGCTTATGAGCTTGGGGGTATATGCTATGTAGTCATGCTTGACGGTTCACTTGATTCCATATCCTAGGGCAAGGCATTGTTGGAGAGATAAGAATCTATCATCGTTCAACTCATCCCACGTCAACTGAAGCCTGACACAACAAGGACCCCCATTGTGTAAGATTTTGTAAAAAGAATAACAAGTTTTTTTTTAAAAAAACTTTTACTCATCCAAGACAAAGGCACATGTCACAGGTTCAGTTGGCCTGTTGCATCGCAGAGGCTGGGTACTACCTCTTGGTTGCTGTGTTAATGCAGGGTATTCAAGTACCTTAAGTGTATGCATGCTCGACTTTTCTGCGACGCAACTGCAACACGTGGATTGTCAGCCATTGAGAATAGGATTACTTGGAAGTCATGATTTCTAGGTAAGATTGGGCTAGGTGGTATTCGTATACTGATCAACTGTATCATTCTGCTCGGGCAGATAAGGTCCGAGTCTTCAGAATTGTTAATATCAAATTAGCTACGAGTATCTAGCAGGGCTTGTCCTATAATATGGATCCTTATACAATGCGCTGCAACTATTCCCACTTTTTACACTCAGCAGCCAGACGGTGAGATTGAGTTGATAATCGCATCCGATCGATTAACATTGAATTGAATATACACGTAACTACCATGAAAAGTAATTTCCCTACCTATTCATAGAAAATTTCAGCTTCCTATCTCGGAGCTTCTTCAAGTCTCAGACTGAACCTCGTCTCAAGCCTAAAGCTCGAAACGCTTCCTGCCTGGAGTTGCAACCCCCCCTCCACCAACAGCCGCTGCAGGTACGCCTCGGCAAGAGACCTGATTGGCTGCCTCAACCTCGTCTCAGCAACGGCAGGAGGGAAGGAGTTGCAGGCTGAGACGCCTGCAGCCGCATCTCAACATCAACGACGCAGCAGATCTTGACTCCTACATAAAACTTGCACTATCACAGCTCCTCGGGAATATGACCGCCCGCCAAGATTAGCCAAGCGCTAGCCAATACGCTCTGTTTTCTCTCAGTTGACTAACATTCTCCAACGCTTCCTGTTACATCAACCTGAGAACCATCATCTTGCCCTCCTCTCCTGTCTACGGCACTCCTACTCCAACGGCCACGACAACAGCCACGGCCCCCTGATTATTGATCCGTTTTGCCCGTTCCGTTTACCACTGTCTCGAACTCTTGTTCCCCAGGCACAGCTAGTGCGGTCCCTCTGTCCCTCTGTCCCTCTGTCCCACGATGTTCTGCCGTGGTGTTTCTTCTCGAGTTTGATCGCTGCCTCCCCTGGCCGCCTTCATCTCTTCCAAACCTGACTGGTCCCTCGCCTAGCAAATAAAGGCTAGTTTTCGCTACCACCTCTCGCCTCAAACGTCGTCATGGAGTCGCAGCCCTGGAGTAGCCCCTCCGGCCGCCGAGATGCCATCCGGTCTGATGTGCATGGTCCGAGACGTGTAATTGTCTGGGACGGCCATAATAGCAAGCATCTTTCTCGGCATCATGCTCTCCGAAGGCCTCTCTCCAGTTTTTGTCAATACTATAAACACTTCTTATGCCGACCTCATTCCAATCAACTTCTTTTTCTCTCCAGCTCTGGTAGTGTGTCTCCTTCGTTCATTCGTTCCTTTGAGACCAAGTCGAATTCTTTTTGTGTCTGTGACCATTCTTTTCTTCATTTTCCAATCGGTCTGGAACCATTGGGAAACTCTTTAGACGATACTACACATATCCTCCGGCCCTCTTCTGCCCTGGCGAGACCGGCACACATCTATCTACAATGCAGATCAAAGGTGTATTCGTTGCTCTCTTGAGCATGTCTGCCGTCACAGACGCTATCGCTGTTCAACGAAGGCATCCACTGGCTCGTGCAGTCTCACGACGACAATTCGGCGGTGGCTTCGGTGGCGGCGGCTTTGGAGGAGGAAACAACGGCGGTAACGGAGGCGGCAACAACGGTGGCGGCAACAATGGCGGTGGTAACAATGGCGGCGGCCAAGGCAATAATGACAACAACAACGGCGGTAACAACGGCGGCAACAACGGAGGAGGCGGAGGAGGTAATGGTGGTGGCAATGCTCTAGAGGCCAACGCTGTGCAAACTGGCTCTCAACAAGATGGCAATAACCCTGGTGCTGATGGTCAAGCAGCCTCCGCAACGCAAGTCTCAGCCTGCCATACTCGAGAGAAAGGCAACTAACTTTGACCAGGGACGATAACAACTTCATCAACTTCTGTGCGGGTGAAACCCTCACCAACGGAGAGCAGAACGAAGGCGGTTCATGTAACGGTATTCGTAAGTTACATAAGACCTCACCATCTCTAATCCAAACTAACTCCTGCAGCTATGGGAAAGATTCCTTCAACCAACAACATGGTCTCTTCTGTCTTTACATCGCCTCAGAATGGTGACGATATCCCAGCTGACCAGGACTTTGATATCTCGGTGCAGTTTATCAACTTTGCCCCTGGTACCTTTACCAATGCAACATCCACCTACTACGCTGCCCCCCAAAATCTTGACGGCGGAGGTAATATCATCGGTCACACCCATGTCACGGTTCAGGATACCGGTAACTCTTTGAACCCAACTACTCCCTTGGATCCTACCCAGTTTGCTTTCTTCAAGGGCATCAACGACCCAGGTAATGGTCAAGGTCTTTTGACCGCCAAGGTTGATGGCGGTTTGCCTGCTGGTAACTATCGCATCTGCTCTATGTCTGCCGCAGCGAACCATCAGCCCGTCCTCATGCCTGTTGCTCAGCGAGGAGCGCAGGATGACTGTGTTCGTATCACTGTCGGAGGCGGAAACGGCGGTGGTGGCGGCGGTAACGGAGGCAACAACGGCGGCAACAACGGTGGTGGTGGTGGTGGCAACAACGGAGGAGGTGGTCAGGGTGGCCAGAATGGTGGCGGCCAGGGCGGGAACCAAGATCAAAACCAGGGAGGTGGTAATGGAGGCCAGGGAGGTGGTGGCCAGAACCAGGGAAACCAAGATGATGAACAGGCTCAAGACGAAAACCAAGACAACCAGGGCGGCCAGAACCAAGATCAGAACCAGGGCGGTGATCAAGGCGGCGATCAGGGTGGTGACCAGAACCAAGACCCCAACCAAGATCAGAACCAAGATCAGAACCAAGATCAGAGAGGCGACCAAAACCAAGACCAGAATCAAGACCAGA
The DNA here is from genome assembly GCA_021655895.1 of Fusarium sp. NRRL 66739. Lineage (NCBI taxonomy): Eukaryota > Fungi > Ascomycota > Sordariomycetes > Hypocreales > Nectriaceae > Fusarium > Fusarium sp. NRRL 66739. The sequence goes on from JAJJWO010000251.1 coordinate 11,275, forward strand.
ATGGTGGTCAGGGTGACACGCCCGGCGGACCACCACCACCTCCCCCGGGCTTCGGAGGCGGTGGCCGCGGCCGTGGAGGTGGGTTTGGTGGGTTTGGCGGCGGCGCAGGAGCCTTCCAAGCTGCTTCAGCGGGCGACGACTCTGCCAACAAGACATCTACTGAAGGATGAAGACGTCAGCAGAGACATAGGTAGAGTCACTCACTTGGATCGTGGCCCTGGTGGTCGTCGATATGAGTACCAACGGTAGCTTCTGGGTTGGGAATACTACACCTTCGATCAAGAAGAGTAATTGGGGAGGAGTTTTGGATATCTGTTTAGTTAGAGTGGCTCCCGTTTACACATGCCTAAGCCAACATGTCATGGTAGGGAATTGGGACTGGAGATGAATGTATGTCGAGAATTCTTTTATTTAAACGAAGTCCAGTGAACGTGATGAATACAAGTTTTCCTATGTTACTTAGTTCTGATTGTGTCTATCTTGCCTATTTCTTTCTTGGAAGTCATAGTGATAAAGACAGTGATATTGCCAAAGTCGTAACTGAGACCCCGTATCGATTCATGGTCAAGGATTTACCGCTCAAATATGGGTAAAATCAAAACCTGTGTTTAAACCACAAGTATTACCATAGAAGCAGTAAGGGTCACATATTGACGACCGTGGAGGGAGATAATGAGTTGGCCATATCGGAGACCTAAGAACCTAGCTTTGACTTGTACAGTACTAAGCCAACTTTCTGCCTAAGAACTCCCCTTTGATACCGCCGAAAAGTTCACACAAGAGTAGTTGGGTGCTGGCTCCTGAGTTTCACAAGTGTATTATGCCAAACAAGCCAAGACGTGCACCTAAAACCAGGAGCCCCATTCAGGGATCAAGTTGAAACTTAGCAATGTGATAGGACGAGAAGTGAGAGAAGGGATTCGAAACAGGTGTCACTTGGCACTTCGGAAGAGAAAGTACCCGGGGAGAGATTGGTTAGAAGCTCAACCATTTAGTACTATGAGATACATCACTCGTGCACTATATCCGTCGATATTGACATTTGTTCATAACAACTCGTGCTGGTCAAGTATTGTGAGTCAAAGCAAGCTCTCGCGTCTCCTGATATGTCACTTGGTTATGCTTCCAAAATAACACGACAAAGTTGAATAGATGCCTAGATTTGTTTGTGCTTACAACTTCCAGCGCCGAACCCAAATATCCATACCAGCAAACAATAACCAACCCTCTAACCGCGCTGAGGACTATTCAAAGATTAGCAGCCATATCTTCTCAATGTGTAGAGAACCGAATACGTACGCGCAGCCCTGAGGAGTAACTACACCAAAGGGACAATCGCCCGAAAGCTTCTCGACGATCTGGTTCATAAAGACGGGCGAGACGACGATGCCAGCGCTGACGAAAGACGCAGCCGCAGAGAGAAGCGTGACAAAGAGAGTAGTCTTCATTTTCGATGTGATGATGTGGTGTTGAGTGGCGTGATAGGAGGGTGAAAGAATGACGCTTGCGATTACAGAACCAGCTGAAACCACAAGATGGATATTAAAGCTTGACGACAGGGGGTCTTGGAAGGAAAGAAAAGCAGCGCGAATAATTCAATCTATTTCAACCAAAGGCAGAAAAGAGAAAAGGGGAGGGAAAAAGAGAAGGGGAAAATGGGGCAAGAAATGGGTTCCAGGCGGCAAGAAAAGGACTGTTACAGGGGCGAGACGGTGGAGGTTTCAGGATATGAAACGAAACAAGATGGTGACTGGTCCATAGTCGATAATGCCAAGACACGTATTTTAAGTCTCGGAAGCGATATTAACTAGCTAAGCATATAAATAGACTTATTGCCCGCTAAGTCTGTCCGTCAACATGTCATCTATTATTAAACTTCCAAGCAAACCACTAACATCTGATAACAATCAAGTGGCATCAGATGTATGACAACAAACTCGTAAAATATCACCACCCAATACAAATCCACATACAATACATGCTGTGTTAACAGGTCAATGTAGAAGCACGAGGCAAAAATAAATCCGATCACGACAACCAAAGCCCGTTCGCCTTCATGGGAGCAAGTCTAGGCTTTGTATTGATAGCTATAGAAACACTCGATTTTCTTCCACGCTATCAAGCTCCCTAGTAAACACCACCGCTCTGGTAGTAGCTGTCTGGTGCTGGGGCAGAGGGACCGTCACCGCCAGGTGGGACATAGGGCTTGTACTGAGGCTGTCCACCTGCGCCCTGACTAGGTAGGCCGTGACGGGCATCATATGCGCCGGCATTTCCGGGCTGCAGAGGTGGCGGTGTCATAACGCTCTGAGGCGGAGGCGGAGCTGGGCCTGAAGGAGCAGGAGGAGCTTGGGAAGAAGGGTTGTAGCTCTGGTATTGCTGAGGTTGCTGCTGATGGGTATAGGGACCAGGGGGTGGCGCGGAAGCGTTCTCGCTGTTTGGCTCCTCAGGAGAATAAACTGAACTTGAGAAGGTAGCCGCCGAAGCTGGTTGATGCGGGTTGTTGGTCGCAATAGGTGAATCATACACAGAGGTGGCTAATTCTTGAGCTCCATATGTGCTACTTGGTCGCCCTCCCATAGGTCCTTGAGCATACGGGTTGTTGCTCTGAGGTTGGGAATAGGGGTTGAAGTTTTGACCAGGAGTCGAGGTGTTGATAGGAGGAGGCTGTTTGTTCTCTTCAGGAGACTCGTTTCTAGGGGGATAGGGGTGAGAGCCAGGGGGTACTTCAGCTCCTGCTACATAAAAGGGAGCTGGTTGACCTTGTTGGTTCTGAAAGTTTGGAGGAGGAGACGAGGCTTGGTATGGAGGTTGTTCTAAAGCAAATCAGTATGGGTCATTTTGATATCTTGCTCATGGGTTAACTAACCTCCTGGCCCGGGAGTATAATATCTTGATGGGTCCAGAGGAGGTGCTCCTTGGGGAGGATATCCACCGGCTTGGGGATAGCCTTGACCTGGACCTGGGCGCATTGCGTACTGCTGGTAGTTGTGCTGGGGAGGATGGGCCATAGAAGACTCCAGCAGACCCTCGTAGTCGCGTCGAGCTTTGATAAACTTTTCGTTTAGCTGCGTAAAATCGTCTGCAGGGTTGTAAGTAACATGTCTAATACTTGAAGTTATCATGACTTACCCTTCTTTTGAGAGTATTTCTCAATCAACTTGATAAGCTTTGGTCGAATAGCAAGTGTCTGGTGGTATAGTTTCTGCAAGAAATCAGCATTATGTCAACGCAAAACCCACAGTGTGGTCAGCTCGTACCGAAATCTCCTCATTATCTTCCTCCCTAGGCGCTGTGTTAGAAGTACTCAATAGTGTGAGCAACTTCTCGACGTTCTTGATCTCAGCAAAAACTTCAGCCTCCATCTGAGCCTCCCGCTGCAACTCATCCGGTGTAGGGTCGGCAAGCTTCTCAACGTAGTTGAGGGGAAAGATGCCGGTCTTGCCTCTAAGAGAACCTCGCCACCAGTCCTTGTACACGCTCTCGAGAACGGCAATCACGTCGCCCTTTTTGAATTCAAGCTCGCCTGGCTCGGAAGGAACAAAGTCAAAGAGCGCGCGCACTCTGCTGACCGTGGCAGCCGTGGTACCAGCAGGCGCTTGAGGAGTAGGGCTATCTTCTTGGTTACTAGGACCAGCTTGCGCACCCGGACTAGTGGCAGAAGACTTCTTGCGCTCTTCCTCCTGTAGACTCAGCTTGAGCGCCATCTGCAGCTCATCCTCCTCTTTCTGGCGATCGACATCGGTGAGACCCTGCTTTTGAGGGGCGCTGGGAGGTTGGAGGTTCGGGTTGCTTCGTGTGGCGCGGTTGTAAGCATCGCTCATGATACCCAGCTCTGGATCACTGCTGAACATGTCGGACCAACTCTTCATGTGCTCAATAATCTTGGACTTGACTTGTGTGTGGGTGTTGCGGTCGTTGGTGAGGCGAAGGAGGGCGTCTGTAAAGGCGCGACTGGAGAGCTCACGGTGCATGTTCTTGCCACAGTTTTGAGCAAGCGCATGTGCAAGCTAGGTGGAGGTTAGCAAGAGAAGTATGAAATACAGAGTGGTTGCCCTACCTCGAGAGTGTAAAGCTGGACATTGGCGTTGCGGTGCGCGAGACGCCTGATTATGCTCTGGACAGCCTCCTTGGGGCCATTCGGATCACTGCCCACTTTGTCGCAGACTTCGATGATAGCGCCCCAGTCTTCGGAGGTAAGGTTCTCGTCGGTAGCCTTGACTGCGATGAGGTTAGTCGCACGAGTAATACATGTGGAAGCGAGCGGTCTGCTGTAGCTCGTCCGCTTGTTCGACGTCGGAGAAGGCGAGAGGGGTATAACATACTGACGACATCGTCGTAGGGGCCTGCTGCTGAGGCTCGGAACATGTTGGCTGGTATTTGGGTATCAAGCTATCGGGGAGCGGCGGGGTGAGATGGTATTCACGCGGAGAGTGGCGTGCGATGTATTCGTTGGCTAAAAGCCTCGGGTATCTTGGGCGAGTATCGGCCGTATAATATGACGAAAAAACACAACTGAAAAGACAGATAATGTTGATGTTGTTGGTGGAGAAGTCGCTTGGCGATAGCAGATGCGAGATTAAGAGAAGAGGTTTACGACCAAGACCCTGGGTTACGTCGTCGGCTGTCGCACTCTCCACAGCTAAAGTACGTCACACGGACTGTTTTTGGTAAAAGGTAACTTGGGTACGTATCCGTAGTTGATTGCTCCTGTACGTAGGTAGGTAGGTAGGCTTCTTGTTATTGCAGAGATTGAAGCCGTAGGTCACCTGTGGGTGTTTAGTTTAGATGGATGGAACAGGCTTCCTTCCAGTTTCCTTTCCTTCCTTCCTGTTCGTCATCAACGCAGCGGGGGCTGAGCTTGGCCGGCCTTCCAACTTCTGGGCATCGAGCTCTGGTTCATGTGGCTACAAGAGTACAAGCCACGCGTACGCCACACTGCGCCGCGCCACACTCAACGTTTACACCACAGCTACACGTATCAATCATCATTCAACAGTAGGTAGGGACAAGCTCATCAGCAGGGCTTAGGAACTATAAGGATAATTGTGGCTATACTTCCCTAGCAATCTCTATAGTAAACCACTCCGAATTGCACCGTCTCTTACATAGCATTATTCAGAATTCCGCGGCCAGTTGCGCGTCCTACTACGGGTGACGTCCTGTGGTGGCGTGTTACAAAGACATTAGCAAGGATGTTGCGAATAGCTCTTCAGGCATGTACGTATGTATTTCTGTATTTCCTTGGTCTAAACTGTGACCCTGAAGCTGGAGCTGCCACTATGAACCCTTGGTCCTATGAATAATATACAAGTCCATATACGCCGCTCACTTCATCCATAGCAATCTATCTCATAAACAGAAAACCCATACGCCTTCCTGCCGGCAACTCCACTACCTTTGAAACAAAGAACGTAGTTCTAAATGGAGCTCATAGATCTTCATCCCTCGCTGCCAAAATGATTTTGTATCCATCATGTAAATGGTCCTAAATGTAAATGGATGACACATCCAATATGCTGTTCTCTCACCAACCTCGTCGGGAAGCATTCCGACTCTCGTATCCTCCCCTGTCAGATCCAACACATGGCGCTACATGCGCGCCGCTGCGTGCCTCCTCAATGCTGCGTCGACCTTGCGGGTCCATTTCTGAAAGGTCAAAAACCAATGGCTCCTCGCTGACCGAGTCATCGTCGCCTCGGACCGGTCTGTTAATAGATCCGTTGAAACTTCCACGCGATGATTGCGGTGGGGTCTGTCTGTGTGAAGCCATACCCATATACCGCCGTCGACCAAAAGGTGAGCTAGATGTTGCTGCCGGCATCAGTCCTTCAGGAGGGTTCTCTTCCGAGAGCCCTCGCTGCATTACCCCTGGTGCGTCAGCACTCTCGATTTGAGCAGCTGCCTGGAGTCCCTCTGATTCCCTTTGCGTCGACTCTTCCTCTAGCTGCATCTGCCTACCCAGCAAGATGCTCAACGTAGGCGGTTCTCTGTCGTCAGCACCCAAGCTGATGCTGCGGTGCGCAAAAGCTAGATCCGTATCATCCTCATCTACCATTGACCGGTTCTGCAGTGCCACGGAGCTTGCCCGTCGCTGATAAGTCGCAAGCCGTGGCGATAGAGGAATGTCAATTGCTGTCGTGCCGTCCTGGGTGACTGTATTTTCTCTGATAGTCCCTGGCTGAGCGTTATCAGACGCACGCCCTTGCCGCGACGTGATTCGTCCTTGACCAGTGTAGTCAATAATCGAGTTTTCACTTAACCGTGACGGAATCGCAGGTGTGTGAGGTGTATGCGGCGAAAGGGGCTTGCCAGGGGATGACGATGCAGACATGGACGCAGGTGCCGTCATCCCTGGCACGCTCGTCAGTTGCCGACTTGACGAGCTTGATGACCGCTGCATCTGCACAGACGATGTCATTGATTCGGTAAGAGCATTATTTGAGTCTTTCATCATATGAAAGCGAGAGAGCTGTGCCACCGTCCTGTTCGTGGCAGATTCGCCTTTCTTTGAAGGCTCAAAACTTTTGAGAGTCTTCTTGCTGTCGAGCGCTTTGAGAAACTCGGAAATATTATCATCCTCGTTCTGGAGCGAGTCCGAGCTGGTGCCTGCGACCTCAGCAAGAAGCCCAGAACCTGGCTGCGCTACTGAAGAAGCCAGACTCTGCCTTCCACTGCTTCCCTGCTCGTCATCCCCGGCCCTACTAGCACCGCCGAATGATAGACGACCGCGGCGATGTGTAAAGCTGCTGCTATAGCGACTAGTCGACGCAGGTCGTGGAGAGCCAGCACCGGCAGTATCTGCAGGCAGAGGAGGGCCACCGCGCAAAGAAGCCGGCATGCCAGCAGTCAGGGAGGTGCGGTTTCCTGCCTGACGAAGCGATGGTACACCTGGCCGTGTCAATGATTGAGGAGAAGCTGGCTCCGGATCGATGTGCCGGGGAACAGGCGAGGCTGATAGTGAACCCGCCTTGAAGGGCTGGAAAGATACCGAGGGCCGCCTATTCGAGCCCTCAGTTGTCCGTAGGGTAGGACGTGCCGTACTCTGACGTACTGGCATAGAGCTTGGTCCATCATGTTCGTTTTGTGCTGGCAGAGATCCAGGGGGTGAGCTTGTGTCAGAGCCCGGTGGTCGCACCGATCTCAAAGCCGAAATCGGGCTGGTTCCGACTGGTACGTTTCCGTGAAACGTCGATAGACTTCCATAAGCCTGCTGCATATCACTCAAGTTTGGACGCGGTCGATTGTCACGTAATGATCCTACCTCGGCCATGGGCGTCCGCGATTTGTCATTCTGCTGGGGTAAGGAGGGCCTGAAGAAGTTCTCATCGACGCCCATGAAGCGAGAACTTAGCAGCGCCTCAGAGTCATCGACTCGGAAGTTGCAATCATTGCGATACGTGACAACGGTACTTAGCCGTCCGACAGGCACCTCGAGATCGCCAAACATGTACTCAGTCACGGGGTCTGGTCTGCCATCAATGGGAAGACGCAGCTGATCATAACGCGGCCGATCAGATTGGGACAAACGTATCCGGCATCGTGGGATGAGTGCTGGATGGGAGCTTTTAGCCGGTCCCTGGCTAGCAAACTTCCACGCGGGAAGAAGTCGAGTGGTGGTGAACAGAGACCGGAAGAAAACGATGGCCTTTTTGTAAATGGTGGGCAGAATCGGACCAAAGTCGGCGTGTGTCACGCCTGCGTACTTGAGCTCAACTCGCCACCTCTCTATGATGACTTCGTTGTTTCTTCGCGATGCGCCGGATGAGCTGTCACTTGAAGAGCCGGATGCGTTGAGCTGCTCCATCACATCCCATCTCTTTCCATTCTCGTCAACAATCACCAGACTTTGGCTCTCCTTTAGTCGAGATGTATCCAGGTAGACCTCGATAACCATTGGAGGTGGGCGGTTGTCGAGGCTACCGCAGTTCTTCCAGATCTTGAGTTCATCTCTAAAGTCGTCAATCTCATCCGTCTCGATTTGGAACTACCCTAGAGTTAGCCACTGAGCGTACATAGAGGAACTTGACGAGCATACCCATTTGTTGGGTTTCCGTGCGCCGTTAGCCCCGCGCGCAGGCTTGGACTTGATACGAGAGTCGAGGACTACTACAGCAGTCTTGGCAAAGAAGTTCTGCAGATAAAGTATCAGCGGCCGGATGGTTCAGTTCGTGTATCCAGCATATCATTGGTACCTGTATTATTTGGTCGAGCTTCTTGACCGAGTCGGCAGGCGGTGCCGGCGTCGGTGGACTCTCGATATCTGGAGAATTCGGGGCATCTCTGCCAGAAATGGTCGAGCCGGCTCGAGGCCGGGAGCCCAGGACAGCTTCGCGAGTGCTATTGGATCGAGATGGTATGTTTGGCTGAGGCGTCGCGCCTGGGGACGACACCCGGGCTGGGCCACGGGGTTGCTGGTGCATAGTATCTGGTGCGCGCGGAGGGCGTGGTGGTTGACTGCTAGATGAATTGATCACGAACGTATAGGAATCTTGATCGGCCAGGAGACCTGCTCATCCATGATTCATGTCTCTAGGGCAGTTGGTATGTTGGTGTCGATGGAAGGAGATGCGATCGATGGTTTGCTTCGGTTTCGAAGACTCGCGTGATCGGGGTAGAGGCAGAGGTTGTATATCAAAGTGTAAAGAGAGGCGGGACGGGAGGTAAAGCTTGGGCGGTTGAGTCCAAGTCGGTGAGATGCAGGGCACGGCACGGCACAAGGCAGACGCAGCTCCCAGGGTATGTAGTTGTCGTCAATGTAATAGGATGGAAGTCGGAGTGAGAGAAGAGGAGCCAACACTGTACTAGAGATGCAGTACGGTAGCTGTAGCAGCAGTAGCACTAAGAAGCCAAGGTACCTAGGTCTAAGCTACTAACCTAGGTAAGGTACTGGAGGTCCTGTTTGTGTATCTGTCCACGATGTCGGGTTGCTGCAGCCGTCCCGTTGCGGATGGAAGAGAAGTTGTTTGTTTGTCTGAGTCTGAGTCTGAGCGAGCTGAGACGATAGAGTAAACACCCCCAGACAAGACAAGGTCACGACGTCCCTACCTAGCTAGCGAGGTAGAGGCTAGAGCCAAGAGTGCCTCGTGATGGGCGACCAGGAGGGAGTGGGTTGTGCGTCATCGGCTAAGAGCCGCACGTCACAGGCCCATATGCGCCTGGTCCCGAGTCAGCTATTGAGTCGAGTCAAGAGAAGCTCGATTGAGATCGATCGAGGCTTGTTAGTGCTTGGAACAGAGATGAATGACCAAAAAAGTCTCCCCAAAATTGGTTGATTGTCTTGTGACCAGGACAGTGAAGGAATCTCCATCCACGGGCTCCTTATCAAGATAACGATATTAATGGACCGAGCTAGGTACTGTGGAAGGGCTGCAGCTCGGATCACCAGCAACAGGGGACTTTGGTCAGTGCGTTTCAGTGGGTGGCCTGGTGGCTCCGGGGGAGTAAGCGCCCCAAGTCCCCTTGGCCTTGGCCTTGGCCTTGACTTTGACCTCCAGGTTCTCTATCACGCAATTTGACCAGAGTCTGTATGCTTTATTGGTTTATTGTTTGTGTTTCTGACCAATAAATAGAAAATTTACTGTAGCATGAACCCTTCTTATTGACTCATGGTGGTTGTCACATTCACACCAGTCACCCTTCCATCCGTATTGACTCATGACATTCCTCTTGGCTAAGGTTGCTTATCTTCAAACCTCCAACCTCGAGATAAGCTGCGCTGCCTAAATGCACCACGTTATCGTGCAGCTTCTGCCTCTGCCTTGCGTTTACGATTTCCATAGCTTCTCTATCCAGTCTAGCTCTGTAGATCCAGGAGCCAAACAGGGTCAAACAAGCCATCCCCGCAGATTCATCGCATACAAAACAATCTTATCATGTATACAACTCCAATGTACATATGTGACAGACTAGGCACACCTTGAGAGTCATGGTGTTTTCCAAAAAGCTACCTTGATGGGATGGGAAGCTTGTTATCAATCAGCTCATGGCACAAATCGGTATGTCGTGTCACTTTCGCTTCTCAAAAAGCTAGGTTTCACACCCTGAATTGAGTTTATATCTGCCTAGGTACTATTCTGCCTGCCACTTGACCATCTTAACAAGTTACGTTTGCTGGTCTTCATTCCAATCGCTCAAATAACTCACAATGCCTTTATTAGTCTGAGCCATAGGCTTACGATAGTCAAAGTGCTGTTGCTAGGATCCATGGGAGAGAGTAGGATGGATTTCATGATGGTGCCTAGTAGGCAGAACAGCAAGGACTGTAAACGAGATATGATGGTGACGGTAGGGTTTTATGAAAGATGATAATATTAAGAAAGAATTATTCTTTGTAAAAAATATATTATAAAAATTACTAAAATCCTTTATATTAAGGAAAAGCTCTTATATTTTAGTTAGAATGTTATCATAAGCATTTGAATATATATCACTCAGCTTTAGGTAGATATTATACCCTATGTCTTGTTCTCCCCCGAGGGCTACCTATTTATGAGACAATATTACTGGCTTGTCAACTTATCAGGCGTCAATTAGCATATCATTTAGTCTAGGAAGAAGGGATCAACGCTAAGACGATGGCCATTAAAGAGTCTGGGAATTTTGACTTCACTTCTAGAATGTTGATCTTTTTTTAGGGATATCTTGGAAAGGAACGTGTACTTAGAAAGCAGCAGTAATTTTAATCCTGATTCTCATGTCGACTCGTATGTCGAACCCTTATTCAATTCGGAGATGGTCATATATACACTCTCAGCCTTCATGTCCAAGCCAAGTTAACTATGCAGCTATAATCAAGCCTTGATGCTGTTCACCGTTCCTTTAAGTTCTATGCTCCTCAAGGCCAATGCCCCTAGTCCAATATCACGTAGCCTGAGCCTTATTGCCACGTCCCTTACCTCCTCTACCCCGACCAGCGCCAGCTCCGCCTCCACCTCGTCCGCCCCCAGATCCCCGGTTATTAGTGCTTGAGCCTGAAGCTGCTCCCCCTCTTCCTCCGCTGGCGCCGCCGCTTTGGCCGCCCTCGACGACCGCTTCACCGGTGCCCTTGGCCTTACCACCTCGCCCCCGACGTCCTCGTTTCGCTCCCTTATTATCCTTGTCTCGACCATCCTTCTGCTTTCGTCGAGCTTCTTCCTCTTGCATTCTTCGACTCTCCTGGTCCCACCACTCTTGAAACGCCTGTTCCTGCTGAATCTCTTGTAGTGACCGCTTCGCAACCGCCTCCTTGACGGCCTCCTGCTCGCGCTTCTGCTGGCCAATGATATCCGCCATGCTGAACCCGAGCGTTGGCTCCGCTTTTGGTGCTGGTGTAATGTACGACTTGGAGTGTGGCACCAACGGCTTCTTAGGCTGCTCTGTCGAGGGTCCTGCGACGATTGTGGGGGAGCTGTTGGTTCGACCCTGTCCCGGGAACCTTGTGTCGGGTGACGCGGTGCGCCGGGTTGCCGACTTTGGCTGTGTCTCAGCAGCGACAAGAGGTTTCGCGTTGGCAGATACCCCTCCAGGCATATTTGACTCTTCAGACATGGCTTCTTTTAATGACGTCTTGGGTCCCAAGCTGGCTGCCTTCCAAGGGGCCGGTCGTCCACCGGCTTGGACTGTTTCCCAAGGCACATGGTTCGTCACCTCGTCTCTAGCTGCTGCTTCAGCTGCTGCCTGCGCTTGAAGCTGCTTTTTCCGCTCCTTTTGAGAAATCTTGGTTTGTGGTTTATTGGCAGCTGCGTCTTGCGTCCTCTGGGCCTGTATGCTGGCAGTCAACGCAGATGTGGACGACGCCTCAGACATGATGTCTTTCAGATCCAGCTTTGATGTGGCCAACTTGGAAGACGCCCAAGGAACACCGGGCCTTGAGGGTACGCGTCCTGGTGTCCTGAGAGTACCCAGCTCTGACGGTTGCGACTCTGGAGAAAACGAGTGAGCAAGCGAGTTTAGGCTATGAGCAGAGCCTACAGGTTCCTTGCCCTTCGCCTCCCGCCATGCTTTAGGAAGCTGGGGTATATTGTCGGTATCCACAGGCGAGCGAAGGTTGACAGCTTCGTTCATTGGCGACTGCGGCCTGGCGGACAACGAGCCATCCTCATCTTCCATATCGAAGATCATGTCTGCCTGCGACTGTTTAGGCCGTAAGCTGGGACTAAAGGGTTCGTTGCGTCCACCTCTCGACTTGCGCCGAGTTGTGTCTGGGGTCTGCAAGGGGCTGCCGTCGTCCAAGCTTCCCATTCGCGTCTTGAACGACGATGACAGCTTCTTTTCGTCGTCTCTCTGGGTAGTCTTGTAGGCCATCTCTCTGATCCGGACCTGGCGCTCCTCGTCAATATCAGCAGCCAATTCAGGATTGCTTTCATGGAGCAGTAACTCTGCCCTTCCGCTCCGTACAAAGGGCAACCGAGCAAGTTGATTGTCGCGAACAACTTGGTCAAGCTCAAGGATAAGATCTTCATCCAAATCGTCCAGAAGGTGGTTTTCGAGCATAGACTCTAGCTGGAGACAGATGTATTCAAGTCCAGTGTCCTTGAATTCTGTGATGGAACATGGACTAATCTCATTCAGCAAGTTAGAGATATTTCTTGTTGTCACAAACTTTCCGATGAGACCTTGGCAGACTTGAGACAGTCGGTCAAGCATCAGCTCGTTTGCAACACTCATAACGTCCAGTACTAGCTCTGAAAGCTCATCCAAGTTAGACACTGAGACACCATCAAAGAGCTCCTGGCCAACATCTGCATAAATAAAGGACATGACGTAGTGAAAGGTTTCGGGGTCAATGTGGTTGAGGTCAACCCTAATTCTTTCCGCTGAATCCATGCCATCACGGCGTCCAGCGAGCCACTGGCCTTGAGAACGGCCATGGAACAGACCCTCAAAGAACGGACAGCGTTGACACAACAACTGGCTATGTGCCATGACATCTTCTCCATCTAGCTCAATGATGATATCCCCATCATCAAAGAAGGAAGGGTCAGAAATCGCTTGCTTGAAATCGCTGTCAAGGGACTCTTCCACGCCTGTCTGCAGACGAACTGCTGCTTCCAGTTTTGGCAGAGCGAGCTTAGTTGCAAGCTTCATCAGCTCGGTCCTAACATTTCGGAAACGGAACGCAAGCGGTGGTGCTTCGCGTGTATATTTCCAGACGGGTACAAACTTGTCCTGATAGGCGTGGACCACGATGTTAAGCAGTGTGTAGATGTCAACTTCATATAGCGTCAGCAAAGCCTTGTCCCCTAAAAGCTCGATGCTGAAAGAGTCTGTATTGAACGTTGACCCTCGGCTGCGCAACTGAGTGAGCCCTTGTCGCAAAACCGGGCTTCTTCCAGCAAGGACCCAACTATGAACTGGTATCTTGATATCGGGAAGAGATGAGGAACAAACTGCCATGTTGAGATCATCGTATTGAAAAGAGTTCATATCCAGCCAGCGCCGCAAATCTTCTTCGATATCGGCTGACCGAAGAATTTCGTGGGTGACTGGATCCCGCTTCTCTCTAGCAATGGCTTCATCCCATATCTTCCGGGCACCTTTAGGCCCAGCGCGATCTTGCGAGGCCTCAAAGTCATTCAAGCAGAGAAGAGAGCCAATATCGTCGCGAAGAGACTTGTCGCCAATCTCAATCTCTTCGGCCATGACTTTACTGTCCTTTCTGATAGCCGCGAAAGCGCCGAATATGGAACTTCGGACAGCTACGCAGTTTGTGATGTATGGCACTCGTTGAAATTTGAAATCTTTGCGTTTCGTGCCGCCTGGTCCAGCAAACCCGGCCATCTTGCCTTTGGTGCGTTTGACTCGATTCCAAACAGCCCCTGATTCTGTGCAGATGATGACTGAACCATGTTCACCAACTCCAACAGAACTAACACCATCCTTTCGAGAATCCCAGATGCATTGCGGCTGTGTCAAAGCGTTTTTAATCTTGACCGGATTTGTGGTGGAAGCGGCAGATTGACTTGAATCTCCCTTGTCATTCAGATGTAGCGTGAAGAGGTCTCCGCGCGCAGTCACGGCAGCAATTGTTTCCCCTCCTGCAGTGATATAGTTTATTTCTCTTCGGCCACCTGGTTCATATCTTGTCATGAAGATGTTATTTGAGAAGACGTCTGGGAATGGGAACTTGACCAGGTTGTAGCCATAGTGGCTAAAGACCCAGACGGCATGATTAGACAACAGGCAGATGGTCGCCTTATCAATCGCCGATACCATCTCGATTGGGGCAGCCAGAAGGGAAGCGGCCACTTTTCTGGGGGTGTGTTGGATATCAAGTGACCTCGAGTCAGCATCCATAAGAGCCAGTTGTCCAACATTTCTGCCCCAGGTGAAAAGGGAAGACCCTGTATGGGCAACCGAATGATTTGCAGACGCAGCAACCCCCAAAACGACTTCCTTCTTAAGAGAACCAAAAACCTGCCGGGGAGTGAGGCTCATTGGTTCTTCATCTGGTTTCATTGGCGAAGGCAGAGCATATCCAAGTTGAGAGGCCGAATTCAAGCCCCAGGTCCAAAGTTCTCCGTTTTCGGCGATAGCCATGGTGTGGTTCTGCCCCAGCGCGACTTGGTGGACTTTCTTATCGATGAATGGGCCTTGGACAGGCACAAATTTGAATTGGGTGTTCTCATCCCCTAGCCCAAGTCGCCCTCCACGTCCAACGCCACAGATGTATAGATTTGAGACCGGATCGGTGGTCAATATCGCGCTATGTAGCTTGCTCATGATCACATCTTGAACAACGAGTGGCCGATTTCGGACCAAAGTTGGGATTTCGTCCAGATTCAGCGAAGAAGGTGCTTCCATATCCTGTTCGTCCAGGTGGGAATGATAAAACCGATGGACGAGAAGGTCGGGCCTGGACAGATGGATCCGCTCGGGATATTGACGATCATCCTCATCGCCAACTCCGAGTGACACATTCTTGTTGCTGCCAAAAACAAATAGTTCATCGCCATCAACTGAGCTTTGGTGCCCATGAGAAGTCTTCATCATATGGTGTATACCATCGCCTCCACTGTCAACGCTCTCTGCATCGCTATCCGAGCTGTTTCCATCTTCCATGCTCTTCAGTGACCTTGTGGCAATGGTCGAGTTGTAAACGTCGAAGGGACTGTTTCCCTCGTGATCTTTGGTCTTGATCAGAAGTCCTATTTTGCTCACGGCGCTCCGGTTATGACTCGTCAAATCGACTCGTTCCTTTTCCAGCAACAAGCGCGCAATCGAAACATTTCCAGCGTACAAGGATCGATGGAGGGCATTCCAGCCGCTCTCAGGATCCTGCGCGTAGAGATCGATTGCAGGGTGCTCGATAAGAGCCCGAACAAACTCGTGGGCGTTCGGATCGGTCGATGAGGCGGCACGCAGCAAAACAGTCAACCCGGCATGGTCGCGGCTGTTGACTTCTGTTCGTCCAAGATTCGTGTTGGCGTCCCTCGATTTGCCCGGTGTCTGCGGATGGCCGGATACTCGTCGTTGCTTGGCTGCAGGTCGTGGTGAAGTACCAAGAGCACCAGGGCTACCCCCAAAAAGACCGCCAGTTCCCCCTATCGCGGGGCTCTTTGAGACTGACTGGGCATTGTAGCTGGTTGGGGCCAGCAGACGCCGAAACCGGTCGACATCGTTTTCCCAGTAGTATTTCCACAGTAAGTGACTCATGAGCAGGGGCAAGAGGACTCTCCAAAGCGCGAAAGGCACCTCGCTGTGACACTCGATGGGTCACGGCTTATTTAAAGGTGCAATTTGAAGCGCAGGAGAGCTCGAGATGTGTGCAAGCTCCAGGTGAAGCCGAAAGTGATGTGAAACGGGCGCAAGATAAATTGCGACAGTTGTTGGTGATCGGTATAAGTTGCCACCGAGCGCAGATTCGATCGACCGATAGGGAACAGAAAGGGGCGTTTGTCGGATTCGAGGTTCAGTTGGAACGGGAATTTGTTGGTTCGAGGTCCGGATTTCTATGCGGTGATTGCAGCAAGATTCTCCAGGCGACAAAAGGAAAAGGGGAGAGAATTTGTTGGTCTGGAAGGGCGAAGAAGCGACGTTGAAGAAGATGACTGATATGCCGAGGGGTGATGGGCAATTGTGCGCGTCAGCGCCGAACATGCCCCAAAAACGTGCCCGCTCCTGGCCCAAGCAGACGGTAGGCGATTACCCCGCCACGCCGCGTGCAGTCTTCCGTCAACCCCAAGTTACAGTGCATGGTGAAGATAACTCGACCAATAATGACTCTTATCTCAGAGGTGTGCAGCTGTAGAGCTATGTAATACAACCTCAACCTTCACCACATGGCTACAATTGACGACTTTCATTTGTTGCTCTCGATATTTGCTGCTGGATCAAGCGGGAGAGACTGTCTTGATGAGCCTCTGCCAAGGCATCCGTTTATGAGCAAGACTCAAAACGGTTGAGAGGTCGATTACAAGTCGATTGACCGAGACCAGAGCTGTAAGGTTATGAATTTAGCTTTGGCCATGAACCACGCGGCAGTTGAGTTGAGATGAGATGAGATGAGATGATGAATCTGAGATGAACAAACAAGCTGACTCAGGCGATGGGTAGATGGAACAGGTTACATATCATCACTCACCTCCCAGATCACAATCACGCTCGAATGGAGATTATCCCATGGACGAACGGATCGACGGAGTTGGGAGAGCGGAAGTGAATGAATACTGGTCCGGATCACGGCCATCGTCCGGATATATATATGCAATCTCGTAACACGCTCTAGCTCTGTCAGTTTCAACGGTGTTGAAGGTAACCAAGTACCTCATATAGCTATAGAGTACGTACATACAACTGATCTCTTGGCATCTACGGCCAGGGTACGGTACCGTACATACGATCCGGCACAGGTTGCGCGAGCCGTTCGAGTGCACGGTGATCAGCATCGCGGGGAACGGGTCAAAGGCTAAGCTGATCCGTTTCTGGGCAGCCTTGGTTCTTAGAGGGCGTTTGTTGTGAATGGCTTCAAGAAGACAGGAGGAACAAATATATACAACCGGTAGGTTTCCGCGGCCTCTCTAACTTGACAAAGCCATCTGCATTGGCTTCTCCAAATAGCTCAAGCTCTTTTCAATGTCCTTGTTAGCAAGCCAGGACAAGGGACCCCTTGAAGCCGTTCGGGATTCCGGTACCAGATGTTTACATGGCGAGCATTAGGGTTTGCAGCTTTATGAAGGTAACTTTTTGGGCTACAAAGCGAAAGTCTTGGAAAAGTCAACGACACAGCTGTCCTACATTCTTAATCAAGAGTTAAATAGAAAAAGTTGCCTATTTAAACTCATCAAAGAGCCACCATGTCAGACTTGCCTAAAACAGCAATCATACAGAAGCAAGCAAGCAAGCTCGCAGAGTCGGAGAAGAATCGGAGACATCAAACATCGGCTGGCTCCCGTCCTCACCGAGAATCAATGGATACAATATACTAAATATTCCCCTCCCCCAGGTCTCTTGGTCTCAAATCTCCACAATCCTAAACGCGCTTGTCTTGCGATCCATTCGGCGTCGTCCTATTTCTCGCCGTTAACCTCCACAGGCACTTTATCGTTAAAGTTAGCCCCCCCGATAAGACCACCACCACCACGGCCACCACCAAAATTCCCTCCACCCCCGGCCCGGTCTTCGCTCGGAGTCGCTATCCTACCTGTCCAGCCTTTTCCCACTCTTCTTCCCTCTTGCTCTTGTCAACTCGCGACAACTCTCCACTCAAACCTCTTTGTATTCCTTTTCCTCCTCATCCGCCGCCTCTGCCCTTCTCTCGGTCGCCAGTACAGCCGTCACAATGTCCAACCCCAACGATCAGCCCCTCCCTTTCATCTACCAGTTCGCCGCAGGTACGCAGTCTGTTCTTGTTGTTTCGCTCGACTCAATGGCTAACAATTGGTGATTAGGCGCCATTGCTGGCGTCTCGGAGGTATGCCCGCGCTGATTCTGCTCTATAGAGAGAGCCGTTGCTAATCTCCTGCTGGTTGTAGATTCTGGTCATGTATGACTGCATTGTCGCGTGCTCTCGAAACATTCAGCTAACAGATTCCCAGGTACCCTCTTGACGTCGTCAAGACCCGAGTGTATGATCAACCTTGCCTGCGCCTCTCGAAAAACCCGAATCAACTGCTAACATGACGACCAGCCAACTGCAGACTGGTACCGGTGCCAACGCTGAATACAATGGCATGCTTGACTGCTTCCGCAAGATCATCAAGCAGGAGGGGTACGTTTCGCAGTCGCAATATGTGTCATGGCGCTCACAACTAACTATACACCAGTTTCTCGCGACTCTACCGCGGTATCTCCGCTCCCATCCTCATGGAGGCCCCCAAGCGAGCTACCAAGTTCGCCGCCAACGACGAATGGGGCAAGGTCTACCGAAAGATGTTTGGCGTCAACAAGATGAACCAGCAGCTCTCCATTCTTACCGGTGCTTCGGCCGGTGCCACCGAGGCCTTTGTCGTCGTTCCCTTTGAGCTCATCAAGATTCGTCTCCAGGACAAGGCCTCGGCCGGAAAGTACAACGGCATGGTCGACTGTGTTGTCAAGACGGTCAAAAGCGAGGGTCCTCTTACTCTCTACCAGGGTCTCGAGAGTACCATGTGGCGTCACGTTCTCTGGAACGCCGGTTACTTTGGCTGCATTTTCCAGGTCAGACAACTTCTTCCCAAGGCTGAGACCAAGAAGGGACAGATCACCAACGATCTTCTGTCTGGTGCCGTCGGTGGTACTGTCGGAACCATCCTCAACACCCCTCTGGACGTCGTCAAGAGTCGAATCCAGAACACCCCCAAGGTCCCTGGTGTGGTTCCCAAGTACAACTGGGCCTACCCCGCGGTCTTCACCGTGGCCAAGGAGGAGGGTTTCAGCGCTCTGTACAAGGGTTTCCTGCCCAAGGTGAGTCCTTTGTGTTGAATATCATGCGCGATTATGCTAACAAGCATCTAGGTCCTTCGTCTGGGCCCTGGAGGTGGTATCCTCCTCGTCGTGTTCACAACTGTTATGGACACTTTCCGTAGCTGGCACTACCCTGCCAATGCGCTCAAGAACTAAGTTACAAAAAGCACAAGGGGTCAAAAGAGCATGTAAAAGATACCAGGCCGCACTGCGCAGACTAGACGGCCTCAAGAGTAGGGCATTGGGTATTGAAAAGGAGGGTAGAACTTTCATGGTACGCAAACATCCTATGTGTCAGCCAGAGCACGTTTGTTCTGCTTTGTAACATCCACATCAGATGGTATTGGATTAGACTGGGCTGGTTGTGTATTGAGCGCGGGCAGGTCATTTCCTTTGGTATAGGCTATTAGATAGAGCTTAAGCCAATACAGTGTCTTTCAATTATATCATATACTTGTCGGTCTCATGCAACTAGATGTTGGGATGAAAAGCACAAGATATTTGGCTGGTTTGGCAGTCCGCTATGTTAGCCTTTACAAAACCCCCATAGTCTCTAATAGATATTGATGTAGTCGTGTCTGCCTAATATGTCTATTACTGTGGGTGTGTAAGTGTCCCATCTTCGTCTGCTGCGTCTAGTTTTAGCCTGGGTTGTATCTCTTCGCAGCTGCTGACTTACACGATTTATCACAAGTCAACACCTTTTCATCTCCACATACAATGCTTGAACCGCAACACGACTCCTTTGCCTCTCCCTACTTATTAGTTTGATCTTTTGTTTCTTATGATCTCAGCTTTCTCTTGCTTCTTCCAGCAATAATTGCCCTCTTCAATTCCTTTCTATAAAGGGACTCCTTTTCCTCCTCCTCCTCCTCCTCCTCCCCCTTCTTCAATCCTCCTCCTCAACCACACAGCAACTTTCTCAGTGCACCTCAACATCTCTAGCCTCTCTCTTCAAAGGTTATTTTATTTCTTCTCAACCTTTATTGACAGTGAATCACTGTCTTGTTCAATCCTATCTATGAAAGGCCACCCTTCCTCCCTCAACCCTCCTTCTTCAATCTCTTCCTTCAATCTCTTCCCTCAATCACTCAATCTTCTTCACACTCTTGGAGCACTACGTGCCTTTCTTCTTGAACTTTCTTGATCCAAGCTTCATTCTTGTTATCTTGTTTCTATCTGGGTTTGTGTGGGTCGAGAATCATCTTGTCCCTCGCCTCTCCCTTCTTTCGCCCGGCGCATTTCATCCTATCTCTACCACTTTTCAACTCAACTCCAAGCTCTGACACCCACCTGGAGCATCATCCTGACTCAAGAGAATATTCTCTCATCCCAATCAAAGCATCTTCCGTCAAGGTATCTACTCCTCTCTTTCTTTTCTTTCTTGTTTTCTCATGCCCTACACCTCAGGATCAGGTTTCCATCTATACTCTCATTCTCTTGATCATTACCTCAATGGCCTTAGAACTTTCTTTTCTCTCAATATACCTTCTTCTCATGCTATCTTTCTTGTTCTGACACTTTTCTAGTTCTCTCTCACTAAGCTATCAACATGTCGGAGGGAAGTGTCGGCGACTCAGACGTCGACATAATCGACCTCACCTCTGAAGACGACGACCGGTCAGATCTGTATGAGCATGACCAGGCAGTACCTGAGCCTCATGTCATCTTTCTTCATGTCAATCAAAATGGCGACCCGGTACCTCACATTGTGAATCAACCGGAAGCCGTCGATCTCATGGATGTCGACAACGGAGATAACCCTGGTGACGACGGAAGCGATCCTAGTGATGACGGAGACGACTCCGATGATGACAATCAAGGAGCTCCAGGTAGCGACGAAGAGGGGCACTTTGTCGAGCAGGAAGGTGAGGACATACAGCAACCTGCTTCTCAACCTGGTCCTCCGTCTCCTCCACCACCTAACGACCCAGATGATGGTAGTGATGATGACGATAGTGACGACAGTGATGAAATTGATGAGGAAGAGGAAGAGGAAGAAGAACGTTTTGGCCCCCTGAATCCTATTGCAGCGCTTGCTGAAGCTCTCCTGGAGGAAAACATCGATTGGCCAGACTGGGCACCCGCTTGTGCTGCATCGTGCGAACCCCCCTGGTGGCGACTCGCCGACAAGTTTGTTTTCTATCGACGGCGGTTTCTTACCAGAAGAACAGCCTGGAGAGACTGTCGAGCAAGGAACCGAGTTAGAGTTGCCGGTCTCAACCGGAAAGTCGAGGCGCTCGAGGAAGCAGTCAAAGAATTTTACGAGGCAAATCGGTCCAACATCGAGGTAAACGAAAGGCTCAATCATGAGAATCGGGAGCTCAGGGCCTTGTTGCCTGCGCAACAACTAGCGCTTCTCCCTGAGCGTGAACCTTTGCCTCTTAGGAACATGCATGCGTCTTTGCCTGACGAGATCCGGGATCAACTTCCTGAAGACAGCCAGCCGTATCTACGCAGATGGCGGCACTCACAACAGAAGCCTCGAAATACTAAGCGAGTATGTATTGTCCTTGCCTCCATGGCTCACAGCTTTGGCGGCACTAACAGATTATAGCTTTGGCCCAGCGCTTACAAACACTGGGTTGCCTACGGCAGACATCCTTGCTACAAATCCTGGCAGGAAGTTTACCAACAGTCGTGTAAGGAAGAGAACATGTCGTGGGCTATTGGTTCCAAAAAGAACCCCTCACCAAAAACCCATCCGTATCTCAGACTACGGGCCCCAACCGCCGAGGAACAGGCCAGCGCAATAGTTGGCGATGGTGATGATTGCAGCCCGCAGCCTGAGCCCGGGAACCCAGGATCGGAGATTCAGGCGCCGTTCCCCTTCAAAGAATTGCCACTTGATCTCAAGCTCAAGATCCTTGATCAAGTTCTTGTCTTTGGTGGAAAGGTTGTCCATGTCATCTCCCGGCTGGACCCATACTATGAGCCTTCATCGATCAATCGGAACTGCAATGGCAGTCTCGCTCTCTTCCATCGGTTCCACATTGGGAGGAAGAGTGTATCGCTCACTCTTGGAACTATCCATCCTCAGAAACTCCTGGCTCCGCTCCTGGTGTGTAGACGGTGGCACCTCGTGTGTTCAAGCCTATTCTATGGGAAAAACAAGTTTGCATTCTCCTCCATTGGCGAATAGGGTCGCTTTGCGGGGAGGATTGGGAACAAACTGCAGCATCTGCAGCATATTGATATGCTGTGGATTGGCTCACAGAAACTCACCTATAAGCTTGACGAAAAGAACAAGTACACGTCTTGCCGAACTCATCCCTTGGCCTACATTACTGAGGCCCGCCGTCTGAAGACTATTTCCATTCATCTGCCCGAGTCTTCCAAGGGTTACATGCGACGCAAGCACGAGCCGCCGCAGATCGTTGACTTCATGGCACACAAAACAGACGGCCAGCCCAACTTCCGGCGCAACCGATCTTTGCGGACTCTGCAAGGGTTGGATTACCTCCATTGCCTCCGAGGCATTCGCGGGATTACTTTCTGGGACCACGATAAGTGGAGGCCAGGTGAAGGAAAGGTGCCAGTTCGTGACTGGACCTTTGTTCGAGACATCAACGACGTGGTGAAGCGTGAGAAGACCGCCGAAAATGCCCATTTCTCTGAGCTTAGAAACCTAGCCCCCTTGTTGCCTGGTAGTCGCCCCAACGCAGACCTTGCCGAGGCTCTCGAAGAATGGGTTAACCCAGAAGAACTTCGAGTTGCAGCTCTCCCAACGCCACCCCCTGACGATGCTGTCCAGTATCCTCATCCACAAAGTCCTGTGGACATTAGTGACGATGAGAGCGACTCGGATAATGAGGAAGGGAGCGGAGCTGAGGATTCTGATCATGACGATTCCGATAATGCGAGCGATAATGGGAACGATGGACCTGGGCACGACAGCGATCACAACTCTGAGAATGATGATGAGGATGGTGACGATGACGACGATGAAGGCGGTGATGGTGCAGTGGATGTAAACAACATCGCGGGTCATGATGCAGGCAGTCGTGATCATAGTCCTGAGCCTGGTGGAGGAAATTTCATTGATGGAGTCGGCGACCTTGGGTTACTTGAGGCATTCTTGAACCAACACGATTCTGGTGAGGAGGAGCAAAAACACGATCCTGAGCAAATCCCTGCGCCCTGGTCGTTCAATGGCCAGATGATTGACCTCACAGAAGACGATGAAGACGAGATGATCCAGCCAGCTGACGAAGACCAACCAGCCGACGACGATGAATCAGACGACGACGACGAACCAGGTGATGACGACGAACGAGGAGACGAAGTCGAGCCTGTTGATGGACCTGCTGATGCTGACCAGCTGGCTATGCCTCTACCGCCGATTCCCGCTCCAGTTCAGGCTGCTGAAGATGGACAAGGACAGAGCCGAGAAGAAGAGTCC
This sequence comes from Fusarium sp. NRRL 66739, assembly GCA_021655895.1. Classification (NCBI taxonomy): domain Eukaryota; kingdom Fungi; phylum Ascomycota; class Sordariomycetes; order Hypocreales; family Nectriaceae; genus Fusarium; species Fusarium sp. NRRL 66739. The sequence goes on from JAJJWO010000251.1 coordinate 34,541, forward strand.
CTGTTCGTGACCAGTCCCGAGTTTGATCGTGAGGAAGAGTTCGTGATCAAGGTGATGAGCCCATCGCCTCCAGCCAGATCTCTTTCTGCTGTCCCAAGCCACCTACAGTCCAGCAATCGAGTGACTACTCCAAACAGACAGGTCCGTGGTGAGAGCAGTCTCTTCGTGAGCCCAACTGCTTACGGGAGTCTTGTGCCCAAGGCAGAAAGTAGATACTCGCCAAGTGAGATGATGGGCAGTCTCGGTCTGGATCCCGCAAGTACACGAGACTTTGCACAGCCTCCAGGCCCAAGTCCTCTTGGTCGCGGGCAGCGCAAACGCTCGCACGATGCTTCCAGCAAGGACGAGGAAGATCAAGAGGATGACTGCGTCTGCCTCGGAAGCTCGCCTAAGCGACAACGCTCAAATGCCGGCGGCGGCGATGATGGCGCAAATATCTGGCTTGCATGAATTTTACTTTCCTATCTTGTAAAAGACTAGGCAAGGAAGGCGTAGTTGGAGGGAATTATTTGCTTTACACATCGGATGATAATTGGGATATACTATTAGCTGCGGAGTTGGTGCGAGGATGGGTTGATACATATTTGAGGTTATCAAGGTGCTATATTCAGATTGAAACGACGCGCATCATGACTAGGTAGATTGACATCTACAGCACGAGCTAATAAATCGCAATTCAAGCAAAAACACCTTGTCTTTAGTCGTAGTCTTCTTCCTTATACACCTCAAAGGACTTCACTTCACATGCATGACCTTATGCTTATAGGGTAGGGAAACTTTGATTACGAAGGACAGTGTAAGTCGGGATTTAATTGACGCGGCTAAGGGTCTTCTGGGTAAGAGCGTGACGTAGCTACTTTTACCTATCTGGGATCCCGACAGGTGCCAAGATACGGCGAAGCATGTGTCAGTGACTTCAGCCACACTTTAAGAAGATCTCAGTCTATGCATTGAGGGAGGCGGGTAAGGGCAGTATCCAACGGTGGTATAATTTCAAAAATCCGAGACTTCGCGCAATTATAAAAAGACTTCAGTATCGTATTTCTGACAGCATCATCATCCTCATTTATTATACGACGTTGCAATGGTAGGACCCAAAATCCCCGCAAACCTTGGCGTGGCTATGAGGGTCTAACAAGAATCCGGACCTCTACCAAAACTGAGATGCATCCATATCTATAAAACAGTCACAGATGGCTGTATCAAAAGTATACCATAAGAGACCTGAGAGACCACACAACTAAGAAAACTCTAGTGATATAATTTCCTGATTTCGTGAGAATCTAGCATATGGTATAAGAAACATGGTCTTTTTCTAGGAGTCCGGATTTTTATCGGACCCAGATGGCGTGGCTCAACTTGGCCTTCTAGCGCTGGTCAGCCAAAAGCTGGCACCATAAAATACGTAATCAGCTTGCACGGCCACAGCGCTCACTTGCCTTAGGCCTTGGTTTGCTCGCCGCTCCCAACCTCGAATGTGAGCGCCAATTCATCATCCTACACTCGCTCTTTTCCCCCTCTGAGGCGTCTCGAGCACCGTTGTTCTTTTGATCGCCCAGCAGAAGCTGCCCATCAACGGCGGAAACTCCCTGTATATTTTAAACACTACACGTCTGGAATCTGGTGTTTCGCCTCCCTCCTGGACTGCATTCGAGACCCTACTCGTGTCCGCCGGTGTCGCCGACCTCCTCAGAACGAGACAAGACGTACTTACTCGACTACATCCTACCAATCTTCCTACAAACGTCGTTCGCCCTAATCGCCAATTGCAAGCAAAACGCTACCGACTTATCCTAATCTCTGAATCCGACTATCGCAAACGCTACGCAGTCATTGTTAAGAGCGGGACCAGTATCTCGTGACTGTTGGAGCTTGCTCAACCCCCTCAACCCCCTCTCTACGCTTCTTTCGTTGACGTCTCACGGCGCGCATCGAATTTGCTGGCCCGAGACTGCTGTGTCCACACTTGACCGAGTCAGCCCTTTCGCGGACCTTCATCCACTCATCCAGGGAAACCGTGCCTCGGCCGATTAATTGGTGCCCAGGACGCATCCCTACCTAATCTAAACCAACCATCCGCATTATACAGCAAACATCACAACTCGCCCATCATGTCGAAGGTTATGCGAAGTGTCAAAAATGTGACCAAAGGTTACTCTAGCGCTCAGGTCAAGGTCCGAGAAGGTTAGAATTCGCCCATGGCATCCGGTCTGCCTCATCGAACCACCGCCGCTAACGCCCTGACGTACAGCTACCAGCAATGACCCGTGGGGTCCGACTGGCACTCAGATGAGCGAGATCGCTCAAATGACATACAACACGTATGTAGACCCTGCAAGCTTGATCGATGATCTATAGAATATTAGGAAGTACTGACTTGGCATGACGCGACCAGCTCCACCGAGTTTTACGAAATCATGGACATGCTCGATAAGCGCCTGAACGACAAAGGCAAGAACTGGCGCCATGTCCTTAAAGCACTCAAGGTCCTGGACTATTGTCTTCATGAGGGCTCCGAGCTTGTTGTCACCTGGGCTCGCCAGAGTATTTATATCATCAAGACTCTGCGCGAGTTCCAATACGTTGACGAAGAGGGCCGCGACGTAGGGCAAAATGGTGGGTATCCAATTCGCATTGCATGCAGCAGTCGCTAACACCTGTATAGTCCGAGTTGCTGCAAAGGAGTTAACTTCCCTTATTCTGGATGAAGAAAGATTGCGAGCCGAGCGAAGCGACCGGAGATCCTGGAAATCGCGCGTTACAGGCCTTGAAGAATTCGCCCCCCAGCATGCTGAGCCAGTACCTCACGGGAACCGACGACAGCAGCAGCGACGACCGATGAACGAGGAAGAAGACACCGAATACCGCCTGGCCTTGGAAGCAAGCAAATACCAGGAGGAGGAAGACAGGAAGAAGCGAGAGAGCCGACAGAACGGGCCAGACGACGATGACGACCTGGCTAAAGCCATCAAGCTCAGCGAGGAAGAAGAGGAAAGGAGGCGCAGGGAGCTGGAGAATAGCAATGCTGCATCTCTGTTTGACGACGACCCTGTCCCTCAGCAGCAGACCAGCCAGGCACAATACACTGGCTTCAACCAAGGATACCAGCAAGGAAACCCCGTTGATTTCTTTGCCAACCCTATCGATCAGAACCAGAACCAGCCTCAGAACACTGGCTTCATGAACAACGCCTATACAGGTTTCCAGCAGACACAGCCTACGGGATTCCAGCAGACGCAACCCACTGGGTTCCAGCCAAACTACAACACGGGCTTTGGCGGCCAGCAGACGGGCATGGGCTTTGATCCGTATGGTCAGCAACAGAACCAGCAGGCTTTCCAGCCCCAGCCCACCGGCTTCAACCCTTACTTGCAACAGCAACAGCAACAGCAGCAACCTCAACAACAGTCGTTCTCATCACCAGCCTCCCCCGAGCCCACTCTCCAACCTGGAAGCAACAACCCCTGGGCAACCAATAACCAGCAGCAAGCATTGCAACCAACTCCCACTGGGTCTAACAACCCCTTCGCTCAGTTCAACCGTCCTCAATCCGCCCGACCCAACCCTATCGCATCTTTGGGCTCGCTTCCTGAACAGAAGACCCTCAGCTCATTTGGCGGCCAACCCCAGCAACAGCTTCAGCCCCAACTGCAGCAGCAAAATAGCTTCCCTCAGCCTCAACCTTCATTCAATGCTCCTCAAAAGGAGATGAGCGAGCATGAGACACGGCTTAACACTCTGCTCGCGAGTGGTGACGGTATGGATACCTTTGGTAACACAGGCAATCTTCGTATTCCCGCCCAGCACACGGCTCCTGGTACATTCATCAACAGTGCGGGCGCGGGCGCTGCCCGAATCAATGCCGAGGCCACCGGAAACAACCCGTTCCTTCGACAGCAATTCACAGGCATGCCCACAGTCAACTATGGTGCTCAAATGCCTGCCGCAACTGGTCCTGCGGGTATGAACGGCCAGACCAACAACCCCTTTGCTCCCCAACAGATGCCACAGCAACAACAGCAGAACCAAGATTTGATCCAGTTCTAAACTCAGCCATGATATCCAGGCTCACGCCTCTGTTATGTTGTTAGTCAGCTTGCGGCCGAGTGTGTTTCTGCTTGATTACCCCTGACTTTTCTTTGTTGCGCTTTCACCTTCATCGCCCCGGTTTCAAACCGATTTCCGTTTTTTGCGCAGGCGAAGGATGGTATTCCCCTGTTCTCGGTACATTTTTGCGGCTTTTGATCAACGTTGAGTCTGGTCTTTGGGAGGTTAAGTTGTGATGGGAATGGGAAGCTGTTATGATGGACTCTGGGAATTTAGACAGCGCGCCTGACGCATTCAAAAACAATTCTTAGATCTTATTGAAATCTACTCCTTGCTCCGTAGTAACCTGTTGCGCCGTTTGCTTTTCTTGTTCAGAGCCCCCTATTGCTAAGTACATTAACCAAATCGCTGGAGAAAACTTTCACTTGAGCTTTTCTTTGCCCGACACTGTGGCTTAACTTGGCCAGCCTAGTCTTTCATGCATCCGGCGCAGTTCTGGGGGTCGTTGAGAGTGAGCGAGAGTGAGACAGCTGTTTTGCAATTCTGCCACAACCGTTTTGGCGCAAGCACCTGAAATCATCAAGCAAAAGACAACGTCAGAGGCTACCGTTGTTCAAGCTTGGTATGGCGAGGTAAATGCGCGAATCCCAACAACCCCGACACGGATTGACTCTCGGTGGTTCAACGAATGCCACCTGTCGCTTGCTTATTGTTTGTGCCCTCCTCTGAGCTACTATAGTTGACGTTGAGTTTAGCCAGCCTCCTCCATCATTTGAATAAATTCTTCCAAATTAACGCCACCTTTGCCTTCGTGATCCAGGTGCTCAATCATGCTTTGTATTTCCTCGTCTGTCATTGTTCTTTCTTCCTTGATATCGGACGCCAGCCGGCGCATGTCCTCAAAGGAAACAATGCCATCTCCGTCGTAATCGAACATGTTGAATACTTTTGTCGCCTCTTGCCGAGGATCGCGGTTGGCGAGTAGCTTTGCAGCGCACAATCGGAATTGATCGAGGTAAACGTAGAGGCGGTTAACAGGACAGTTGTGCGGATCTTGCCAGTCTGGAGGCACAGAGCCGCAGGACTGCAGTTCTCTGAAGTAGTCGGGTTTAGACATATCAAAGCCCAGGGCTGCTAGCGAGTGTCGGAACTCGTAGCTGTTGAGCCATCCCTTCTTTTTCATGTCCATTAAGTCGAACTGGCGGAGACACATATGAGCGGAGACGTTCCCAAATTTGGGCTTCTGATTGGGCGTAACCTACAACTTCATCGATATGTTCGCGATCCTCCTCGGCAATCGTGCTATACTCCTCATTTGACGATACTTGCGGAGCAACAGGCTGTCGTGATTGAGGAGGAATCCCTGAGCCACCTAATGAGCGCCCTTGAAAGGCAGTACGTGGCGTTGTGTGCGAATTCATTGTTGTGAGACTGAGTGTGTGTGGCTGAGAGAGAAAGCGACAGGTTGACGGTGAGAACTTGTCGAAGAATTGGAGGATACCGTCGCGGCGAAAAGGAAGCGATATGTCAAGATTCGAGGCTAGTTATGATCGCGAAGCTCGAAAATAGTAAAAAAATGCCCGATGCGGCGTGGTCAAGGTGTATGAGGAGCGAGGCGCAAGGTTGCTTGTGGTGTTGTTGTTGTTCGCATCACTACAGATTAGAGCTGAGGTCAATTGAGGTAGAGGAGCTTGCGACGCGACCACGGGCAGGGGCGCGGTGGTAGGAAAAATTGGCACACTAAGACGTTTGAAGGCATGAATCGTTTGTGGTTTGGCCTATGAATTTCATACAATTTCTGACTATCATGGTAAAATGACTGGATGTGTTGAACGGAATTGAGCTACTGAATCTGTAGGATTACACATCAATATCTCATTTTGATTCCTAATCATCGTTTCTCAATGACAAAGAGGCTCTCATCTTCTTGTTGCTGTGTCCCAAGTTTATTTTCTACGTCGCGCATCGACCAACCAAGACGCGCCGCTAGTGCCCGCATCAATTCTGCCTTGGTATCTGCGGTACCTTTGCTGCAGGTAGAGTGCAGGCACCCCATAGGCAGCAGTGACTCAAGCAGGAGGTAGCCAAATCGACCGCTTTCATTGGCTGGCTTTAGTCATCAGAGCTACCGAGGCCAATCAAGCTCCAGAATTACTGTCTGAGGCAGCAACGCAGCAGCTACCAGCCTGCCTGAAGACCAGAGACTCGCCCCGAAAAAAAAGCTGGCTGGCTGGTAGGAGCGACAGACTGACCTCACCACCATACTCATCGCCACGACCTTGTGAGGTTATAAGGGTGCAGCCATTCCGGTCCGCTCCTTTTCAGGCCATTTCCCCCATCTTCATCTCCTTCATTTACTTACTTGCTGCTATATCTGATTTTCTTGCGACCCTTCCCAGCTTTCTGCGGCCTCTGCCGCTCTGAAGCGCTAATCACAGCTGCACTCCCCTAGCCTTCCCAGCTGCGCGTATTCACCTCGCAGCTCCTAATCAAGCTTTGCGCCATCCGTCTCGTGACAGAAACCGCATCGTCATCTCTTCTCGACAAACTTCAGCGCTGTCGCACCCACGATTTGTGCCAATTCGTTCGTCGATCTCGCGACAGGAGCTCTCTACCCTTGGCGTCAAAAGCGATAGCGCGACGACTGCTTCACTCGCATACCAACAACCCAAGCATCTATCCCGAACCGCGCCGACTTGGTAACGACCATCATCATGTCTTTCGGCGGCGGTTTCGGAGGCTTCGGCCAAAACAACAACACCCAGCAGCAGTCCTCGGGATTTGGGGGCTTTGGCTCGACCACCAACAATAACACGTCAGGTAAGCAATCTTTTTTAACCATCGGGACGGTCGATGATGGCGGTGCTGATTGGAATGCCCAAAAAGGCTTTGGAGCTACCAACACTGGCGGCGGGTTTGGCCAGACCAACAATACTTCCGGTGGCCTCTTTGGAGGAGGCGGAAATACCAACACCACAGGCGGCTTCGGCTCATCGACCGGTACGCAAATTCTGCTTGGACGCACCGCTGTCATCTACGATTGAGGCGAAACGAGGGCGAGAAGTCAAGCACGACATGGATATACTAACGACTCTTAGGATTTGGATCTACCAACACTGCCGGCGGCTTTGGAGCCAAGCCAGCTTTTGGAGCCACTGGCAGCACAGGCACTGGTCTTTTTGGTTCTGCCGCAACAAATACCAACACCACAACTGGCACCGGGTTTGGAGGGTTTGGAGGCAACACGGCCACCACCAACACCACCTCGGCGTTCGGAAGCAACACAGGAGGTGGTATGTTCGGAGGCAACACTGCCAACAAGACTGGGTTTGGGAGCACGTCCAACACTGGCGGGTCACTGTTTGGCGGAGGTAGCAACACCAATACTTCGACTGGCTTTGGTACCGGATTCGGAGCCGCCAACACTGCTACCAACACTCTTGGAGGTGGTGTAGGCGACCCTCCTGGCACTGCCATTACTGCTTTTCAAGCGCATACCGAGAAGGAGCCCAACAGCACCTCAACCAACTCTTTCCAGAACATCTTGTTCCAGGAGCCTTATAAGAAGTGGTCGGCCGACGAACTGCGACTTGCAGACTACGTCCAGGGACGGCGACATGGCAATGCTACTGGCGGTGGTGCGTTTGGTGTGAGCTCAGGTTTCGGTGGAGGGTTTGGCACTAACACAAACACCGCTACGACCTCAGGCTTCGGATCGAACACGACATCCAATACTACCGGCGGGCTCTTCGGCTCCAACACAAATAACGCTGCCAATACCACGAGCACTGGCTTTGGTTCTACTGGGTTCGGCGCAACCAACAACACCACCACCAGTGGTGGCTTATTCGGCAACACTGCTAATAAGCCTGCTGGAGGTCTCTTCGGTGGCAATGCCCAGCAGACGAACCAGACCAGCGGCGGTCTGTTTGGAGGAGGAAACACAAACACAACCGGCGGGTTTGGTGCCACGAACAACACAGGAACCGGCTTTGGCCAGACGAACACCAACACTGGTGGTCTCTTCGGAAATACCCAGAATAAGCCCGCGGGCACTGGTTTCAGCTTTGGCAATACAGGCACCAACAACGCTACCAGTGGGTTCGGAGCCGGCGCGACGAACAACGCATTTGGTGCCAACAACGCGACTACGAATACCAGTGGTGGACTCTTCGGCGGCGCCAACAACCAGCAGGCCGCAGGTGGTACCGGTCTCTTTGGTCAGAACAACGCCCAGACCCAGCAAAACACTGGTACTGGAATGTTTGGCCAGAACAACCAGAACCAGCAGCAGTCGGGTGGACTATTCGGTAACAACCAGCAGAAGCCTGCAGGCACTGGCTTGTTCGGCAACACCAATACTGCAGCGGCTGGCGGTACCGGCGGTCTCTTTGGCAACAACCAGCAGCAGACGAACACAAATGCTTTTGGTGCAGCTGCCAACAACAACGCCGCTGGCGGTTTGTTTGGTAACAAGCCTGCTGCCACAGGTGGTCTTTTTGGAAATAGTACTGCTCAGAGCAACACCACTGGCACTGGCCTTTTCGGTGGGCTGGGATCAAACAACCAAACCCAGCAGAATACCACTGGAGGTCTTTTCGGCGGCACCAACAACCAACAACAAAAACCGAGTCTCTTCGGGGCCAGCACTACTAACAATACGGGCGGCCTTTTTGGAGGCCAACCCAACCAAAACGCAGGCTCTTCCCTGTTCGGCGGCAGCACAAACCAACAGCAGCAGCCAAATGGATCTTCAATTATGGGTAACAGCCAGTCCGCGAATGCTCCTCAGGGTCTGACTGCCAACCTTAACGACGTTTCGGCATTTGGCTCCCCTGGTCTGTTTGCTGGCCTTGGCGGAAACGAAGTTCAGAACCCCGGTCCACTTGCTACCCCTCTGAGCGGTGGTTCTAAGCCCAGGAGAAGCTCTATCTTGCCCATGTACAAGCTGGCTCCTTCTTCTGCTAGTCGCTATGCCACTCCCCAAAAGAGAGGATTTGGCTTTTCATACAGCGCTTACGGAACTCCCTCGGGTAGCCCTGCCAGCAGCATTTCCAGCACACCTGGCAACCTGGGCCACAGCTTGTTGGGTTCCGGCAGAAGTGGTAGTCTGAGCAAGAGCATGTCTTCCAACAACCTGCGCCGCAGCTTCAACACCGAAGATAGCATCCTTGCCCCTGGAGCTTTCTCTAATGGATCTCAGCCTAGGTGGTATGGTAGCACCGGCTCGAAGAAGCTTGTCATCAACAGAGACATTAGGAGTGATCTGTTTTCGACACCACAGAAGGACAAGTCAACTGATACCGGTACCGGATCTCGCAAGCTATCCAAGCGTGTCAGTTTTGATACCAGCAACGTCGAGGTTGAGGACACCACTCCTGTTCGTGCTGCTCTTCCTGCTACTAGCGATGTCAGCAGTCCTGCCAACGATGAGACTCCTCGCCAGACCCGTCCGACTAACGGTTCGAACGGCTCGACTGGCTCAAAGACTCCTGAGATGGAGGAGGTCAAGGGCAATGAGCTGGCTATCGTTCACGAAGAGGATAACACTGCTACTCCGGAAGCGTCTTCGGTTAGCGGCGTTGACAACGCTCCTGGCCAGTACTGGATGTCCCCTCCCAAGGAGGATCTCGAGAATCTGAACCGTATGCAGCGACAGAAGGTTGATGGTTTCACTGTTGGACGCGACAACGTCGGTTACGTCTCCTTCAAGGTCCCTGTCGACATTAGCAACATTGATCTTGATGAACTCTGCGGTACCCTGATCGTCCTTGAGCCCCGGTCCGCCACTGTCTACCCCGTGGCTGCTAAGAAACCACCAGTTGGAAAGGGTCTCAACGTGCCTGCACGAATTGCTCTTGAGCAGTCTTGGCCTCGTGGCGGTCGTGACAAGAGAGTTAGCAGCGACCCTAAGCGATTTAACAAGCACGTTGAGCGTCTCAAACGCATCGAGAACACGACCTTTGAGAGCTACGATAAGGACACTGGCATCTGGGTCTTCTCGGTTGAGCACTTTACCACTTACGGTCTTGATGATGATGACTCCGATGACGAGGAAATTACTGAGAACGAGCCTGCTCTTCCTCGTGAAATGTCCTTTGATGCTTCTGTCAACTCTCCCATGGAAGACGACACTTTTGAATTTCGAAGGCAACGAGGTGTGCCTGGTGGCTTTGATGAACAAGCGCAAGCTTATGAAGGTGATTTCTCCGGCAAGCAGTCTTTTTTAGGGGTTAGCTCCGCGGATTCTGCACCCAACGATGTCAGGCTGTCCCTCGATGAGGAATACGCCGATGGCATGGGTGACGAATATGACGTGTCCGAGGACGAAGACATGGCGAGGTCTTCTCTCGAACAGCATCTGGCCGCGGAGCATGACGACGACTCGTCCGAGGGTGTCCCGGAAGCCGTGCAGGCTACCCCTGGAGGCATTCTCAGAGCTAGAATGCGAGCTGTAAAGGACTCTGCTGGTCCCGTACAGCTCGAGGTTGCGGATGGTGATGATTGGATGGAGATGTTGAGAAAGACCGTCAGCCCGGTCAAGCGGGATCGACAGCTCCTTAGAGAGCTGAACGACTCTCCTTCAAGACAGACTGGCCTGCTGATCGATCTCGACAAGAGCGGAGCTGATACTTTACGGAAATCATCAATTTGGAGAAACAGCCCCGCGAAGAAAGACAGGCTGAACAATCTCGCGGCAAGCACCGTTGGTATGGATAGGGGTCGTGGGTTTGCGACTAGCATCGACCTCATGAACTCATTGTTTGAGAAGCCCAAGCCAGCACCTCAGAATCCACGAGCCTCAATTCCTGGCAAAGGCTTTCCCAAGGTCGGTTCCCTAGTTGTTTGAGTGAAACCAGATTGAAATATACTGGATATATATGTATCTATGATTTTATACTATATGAATTAATGCTAAGATTGGTTTTGATTAGTGGCCCTACGAGCGACAGGACAAGACAATGACTCTAAGTCATGACGAGAAGACTTTCCACGATGCCGGTCGACCTACCTGGGGACCTGACGAGACACTTGTGGTGCCTCGACCCCTGACCTCAGAAGTTGCTCGACGATCGCTTACTGAGAATGCCGACCTGCTTACTTTTCACCGTTCTACTATCCAGACTGAGCGACAAGAGCTTCGTCTGGCCACTTTCGCGACAGAGGTGCGTACTTGCAGGTTCTACTTGTAAATAAAATACTGACTATATCCAGCCATCCAAGCGGTACCTTGGTAACCAGGATAAGCTGACTGATATTCAAATTGTTGATGATGTTCCTTTTGCGTCACTCAAGGCTGGTAGCCTCAAGGACGTCTTCCACCATCAAGATATGAACGATCCTGCGAGTATGCAAGAGAAGCATGTCTGGGAGCTGGCGAGCATTCTTTTCGACAATGTCGATCAGCCCAACGAATCCGAACACCTTTTCCGCAGATCTAAACTCTCCCGCTTCTGGACCGATCTCGTAGACTCGGCCTCGTCGACGACCATCGGCCTTGCAAGATCGAGCGAAGAGAAGGCGGTTGCCTGCCTGGCTGGCCATCGCATCACAGAGGCTTGCAAGCACCTGCTCGATGGCAAGAACTTTAGGCTTGCCACCCTGGTTCCTCTCATCGGCACCAGTGATGCTGCCAAGAAGGACATTCGAGAACAGCTCAAGGCTTGGCACGACGCCAAGATGCTCTCAGAGTTCTCGGAATCGATTCGCACCATCTACGAGCTTCTTTCGGGCAATGCATGCGTCTGTGAAGGGATGAAGGGAGTGCCCGTTGAGGACCGACTAGATTCCTTTGTCATTTCCAAAAAGTTCGGACTCGACTGGAAGCAGGCCTTTGGCCTTCGGCTTTGGTACTCGATTGCTCAGGACGACGACTTGGCAGCTGCGGTCCGCGGATTCAAGGATGATGTTGATCAAGAAAAAGAATATCTACCGCTGCCTTGGTATATTGACCAGGGTATCAAGCCTCTATGGGATGATGTGGACTCGGACCGCCGACAAGATCTTCTCTGGGGTCTTTTGCAGCTGTACGCCAACAACGCGTCTGATCTCGAGGCTGTCTTGCGCCCTGAGAACTCACAGCTTTCGCCTCTTGACCTGCGGCTGACATGGCAGCTTGGCCTTGCACTTGTATCTAGCGGCAAGGTCTCTTTCGGCCAGGATGGTACTGAAAAGGCCGACGCCGCTACCCTTGCGTATGCTTCTCAGCTCACGAGCGCTGGCGAATGGCTTGAGGCTGTCTTTGTTCTTCTTCACTTGAGCAACCCAGTTGCTCGAAAGAAGGCCATCCAGGAGCATCTCGCTCGCCATGCCGGTGTTATTGGTGATGAGGCCTCGCCCGCATTCAGTATCTTGACAGAGAAGTTCCACATCCCTTCACTATGGATCTGGGAAGCTCTGGCTTTGTATATGCGCAGCGTCACGAAAGATGCGTACTCAGAAGTGCAGTGCCTTTTGCGGGCGAACTCGTTTGTGGAAGCCCACCGGGTCCTAGTCAAGGAGGTTGCGCCTCTTGCTATTATAGAGCGAGACTATGCTAGCCTGTCTGCACTCATCTCTCAGTTTGAGGGCCGACACGAAGCCATCTCTGACTGGTCGTTGGGTGGGGAGATTTATAGCTTCTTCCTCAGTCTGATTGAGTACCGTGCCAAACATGAGGTTGCGCCTCAGGCTGTTCTAGAAAGACTCCTCGCTGGCCTGCATGCAATGGATGAGAATGTTGGAGAATCGGAGGTTACGCGGTATGCTGCTGTATCAGACATGGCGGATGAGACAGCAAAGGAAATTTTGAATGCAACAAAGAAGAAACAGGTATGTTGGAGCAGATGCTTGGTACGGTCACGAACGATAACTAACTTGATTTTTGCAGGATATGGAACTCCGAACAAGGATACTCAACCTTCCCTTGACGCAAGATCGTCTGCTGGCTTACTCGGTGGACTTGAGCATGGACCGATACCGAGAAGTAATGTCCCATTAGGTGGAGGACTTTGACTTTGAATGCATAGGGATGAGGCCATATTGGACATGGGAGGGTTATATGATGGTGTAGTAATATCTGTTGGGCAAAGCAAAGGAAAGGAAAGAGAGCGCTCTGAAGATGTGTCAGGGTAGAGGATGGAATGGTCCCTAGGATGGAGACCAAACTGTAGAATAGTCTAAATAGTGGCGCAGAGCAAGAAGAAAGGAAAAGAATTTTTGGGCATTTGGTTCCTTGATTGTGATGCTGTGTTGCTTACCTTATCTTGACGAGATTTCGTGCCACTGTATAAAACGCTGCTTGAGGCCCACATGTTGCTTCTTTTCAACCTTTGATACCTACTTGAGAGTTGGACGCTTGAGCTGGACTTTTGCTCATGTCTAAACCAAAGAACTGGCCAGACGGCTTTCCCTATCTGAAATCACCTCTTCACGACAAGAGCCTTAGTCCCGCCCATATGAAATCTCTCAGAAACAAACGCTCAGCCTCGAGCGGCATTCCTATAATTCCATCCTTGTCCACAACAACACCATGCAATCTTGTCAAAATCCAACCCATATCGGACCCTTCCCATCCCGCCAACGGCCAAAGCGGTCTCTTTGCAGCGCAGAACCTCGCACCAGGTAGTTTCATCCTCGCCTATCTGGGCCGCGTGCACTCGGGCGCAGCCTCTTCAGCAGAGAGCGACTATGATCTCTGGCTGGATCGAGAGATGGACGCTGCGGTGGATGCAGCAAGCGAGGGCAACGAAGGGCGCTACGTGAATGACTTTCGAGGCGTGGGAGAGAGGGCAAATGCCGAGTTTCGGACGGTCTGGTGTGAGCGATGGGGGGAGTTTTGCGTGGGTGTTTGGGTCATTGGAGGCGGTGGAAAGAAGAAGAAGGGAGGGGGGATCAAGAAGGGGGAGGAGATTCTTGTTAGTTATGGAAAGGGATTCTGGGGGGAGAGGAAGTGTGACGAGTATGAGGGTGAGTATGAGGGTGAGTATGAGGAGGTGAAGGAGGTGAAGGGGAGTGATGGGGAGTGATGATATTATATAGACGGCAGCGGTTATTGATTCTATAACTTATTTACATGTTTTACACATGGAATGACCCCAGCGGAGGGCTTGTTTATATGGATTTGGCTGTATTAAAGGACTGACGGTTACTATCAGATTTCCAGCTCAACCCTCTCGAGGCAGATTGATGGGCCCAAAACGTTCCATCATTTCCCTCTGGGTATCTTCGACTATGGCCAAGAATCTCTTTGCAAAGTCCATTGCGTAATACCCCTGGGTGCTGAAAGCCACTATAATGGCCGCGTAGATAGAATCCATACCCTTTCTCGACCCGTCAACGTACGCCACCAGACCGTTATTGATAGCCAAGTTTATGCCAGTGGCCAGGGAGCATAGAAGCATGGTCATGGCGATGTTGTTGATTTGGGTTTCTTTGTAGAACTTGTACGAGTCATTGTCTATAACATGGTCAGTTTGTGCTTGGTGAGAAAGGAAGAGGCTGATGATATATACCGGGTTCACGGCCTGATTCGTTCCCGGGCATGGCTTCTCTGATTCTGCAATGGATATTCCAGCACTTGGATAAGGCCATGAGCAGCATAAGAAGCGTGATCCACCTGACCAGTACGAGGGCAACTATAAGAGGGCCAGGTCAGCTTTGGCAACGAGATTTTGCTGGGGGAGAGATGCATACATTGTTCGTTTCCCGCTGAACCTTTTGACAAGTCGTCCCATGTCATTTTGGCGGTGTTGATTCAGTACGTGTGAGGGCTGAAATTCTGGTCAAGGTATTTATTTATACATGGCCGTGGGCGACAGGATGCATCTGTAAAGCAAAGTGCTCAGAAAGAAACTCACCTGCAAAAGCTTGTTGCTTCACCTCTGCAGCTTCAAAATGCTTGTGCTTTAGACTTTCGTGGTTCATAACATCTACCTAATGTATCCCAACAGATCCCAAAACACCATTACTTGTGGTGAATATTGGGCATATCTACCCATTCTTCCTCCTCTTCCTCTGTGGCCCCATCCGCAGCCCCAAACGATGATTGCAGGAACTCTCTCAAGCTCATCTTCCTCTGAGACGAGCGAGGACGCATGTTGCTAACAAAGCACAAGAATGCTGCTGTTGCAGTGACGGCCATGCCCATAGCAAGCAAAGGCAGTTGAGCCAGAGAGCCAGAGTCTGGCTGCCTGTGGACGTCTTGCAACATACGGCGGAAGACAGTGTAGCTGGCAGGCCAGAGAAAGACTATCAGAACCAGCCAGAGGAAGAATTCGAAGCGTGGGTGCATTGCTGCGGTATTGCGTGTTAGTCGGTGACTGTATGAGAGTTCATTCATGTGTTACTCGACATACCTGATGGACGTTTTCTGGCCATGACTTGTATAAGGAAACATAGCGGGAGTAGCACGAGGAGTACGAAGTGCACCATGACCCCTAAATTGTTAGCAAGCCTGTTTCTTTGTTTTGGGAGCAGATACTCACATCCTCTCAAGCAGGCTTTTGGTTGGGCAGCTTTCATGCTGGGCGAGTTGCCCATAGTGACTTGGTTTGAGGCTGTGTATTCCATGATTGGCTATTTGAAGGTAGTTCTGAGTGGTGAGAGTTGTATTTGAAGATTCGATGGAGAGTCTTGCTATTTATGCCAGTTCCATTACGAGGAGAGGATTTTGAGGCTGTTGATTGTGTTCAACCTCGTGCATGATATAAAGTCAAAGGTTGATGTTTATATGTGCTCACTGCGAGACTAGACGTATCCTGAAATCAGTAGACTTTTGAGACATGCATGAATCTTATTCTTATTTCATATCTTTTCCTGAGGCTGTGCTATAAAACCTTGATATCATGCTTCCAGAGTGCAGCTGGAAAACAAGATCTCTGGGTATTTGTAAATCTAGAAAATCATCCCTCCTCTTATTACGAGCCCACCATGGATGACTGCATAAAGCAGTGCCTTGTCAATGTATACAAGGTGCCTGTTCTTTGTCGCGAATGAGCAGCAGTTGTCCCCGGGAGTTGTTTTCATGGTTGGCTTTGCCCAAATCATCATCACGTTTTCCTATTTCTTCGTCCCAATCAAGTACCGGCTCATATTACCTCGCGACAGAGGGTCCATCTCTCTGAAGGATCATGAGAGCTTCTCTGCCTCTGCCTCTTAAAGAGGAGAACCCCGTCTTGGGCGAGGAGAGACAAGTCCCTGGCAGACTATGGACTCTTCAACTATGAACAAGGGGTAACTCTAGGCCTATAATTCTGAGGTAGCATGACAATTTTACTCAATAATATTGCTGACTCACAAAAAGCTGTTTTTTGCTTACAACTCCAACGTAACATCGCCATTCGTGGGGGTTTCCTGATTGGGAAAGCGGCGCGAGTAACCCTGTTAGATGTAAGATGGTAGAATAGAAAGACCAAGATGCAGCTGACACTCGCGTTTAGAAAAGACCCAAGAAACGGTGATTAAAGTACAAATAGATACCTCTACTCTCTCAACCAACCTTTTATCCATTCTCCTATATCACCATCATCCACTTACACAGAGCCTCATACGCTTCGCCATATCAACTTGCAACAATGAGCTCCCAAACTTGTTCAACTCCTCAAGTCAAGTCTTCCCCTCGCCTCGTTAGAACTATTCACAACCACGATGGCCTCTCTATCTTCGCTCAAGACACCCATGTTGCGCCCTTTCTACCCTTTGGCCCCCAAGGTAGCGGCTTCACCATCTTCGACACTCGTCAAAGTATTCCAGTCAACAACACAGGCACTATCCCATCCTTTGGAAACACTCTTCCGAGATGTCCTCCCAAAGGAACCATCTTCTGCATGACCCAGATCCAACCAGGCGGCAGTGCGCCTATGCACCGCACCAAGAGCCTCGACTACGCCGTGGTTATATCTGGTGAGATTGTGCTTGCGCTCGATGGAGGAGAGGAGAAAACTGTAAAGCAAAGAGAGGTTATTGTTCAGCAAGGTGTTAACCACAGCTGGCAAAACCGTAGTCAAGTGCCCTGCCAGATTATCTTTGTCATGATTGGAGCTGAGACTATTGCTCTCAAGGATGGGACGGCTTTGGAAGAGACTGTCTTTACATAAGCTCTCCTTTCTCTGAACATAGATGGTCATAGTTATAATAGTCTGGTGGACTTGTGTATACTTATATCTCAGATAACGCATCTAAACTTGATTTCATGCCTGTACACTCCCTGATCCTTTCAAACACTCTTTGGGCGTCTATCTTCTGTGACTCTGTTGTCAGTGCGCTATAGCTCTTGATGGTCTTGATCGGCCATAGCAGAAGATAGCCGCCAATAGCCTGGAAACGAGCTGGTCCCGACTCCAGCCTACATCGTCCCAAGCGATCAATATCGCCCAAGGACTGAGGTATAGTTGACAGAACATCATTCGCCAAAGCTTGGATGGCATTGATTGAATCTCTCGTTTGACTTGTGACGGTTTCTGCTGATGATGGTGATGTAATAGCGACTCTCTCTAGACAAGCAACCAGCTTCTGGTGAAGGATAATGCGTGCTGTTCGATGATAGTTCCACTCATATGCCATCCATAGATCCGAATGCAGTTGAATCGTCTCGGGGAGCCAGAAATCAATCTTGTATATATCTGGTATTTGGCTCCGGTAAATGGTTTGAAACGCCCATTCTGGTTTATTACGCCAGAGAGAAGCCTCATGGTCAAGACGTATCATCTCGTCAATGAGGGCTAGCAGTTGACCACAATTAAGATCCTCAGTGTCAAGCGACTGAAGCAACGTGTTAGCTTGCTGACAGATAGTTGATATTGATAGGCTGTCCTTCTCGAGCTTGACTGAAGCCATGTTGTCGTTGAGAGTTTCGAGCCAGGCTTGAGACTCCGGGAGGGGGCCCATCTGCTTTGCGAGTTGCTGCTTTTGCTACATAGATGTTAATAAAGATCAGAGGGAAAAAAGTAATAGCTTACCAGTCTATGGTGAGCTAGACGGAATAGACCCCATCCGCGAGGATCATGGAATTGTCCATGTCCACGCAGCCGTAGGATATGAGCCATGCCTTGAGTGTGCGACCCAGTCAACAGCGAGTCTGGCATAAACAATGTCTTTATAATGTCAGGTATTCGCCTAATAACCCAACCGGTATTGCATACTCACCTCAAAGATGTCTAGCATTACTGTTGTCACCAAATCATGATCGTCTGGTGTTTTCCTTTCTGCCAAAGACTGCCCAATGGCATTTAGAGCGTTGCCATAACACTCTAGTGATCTCTTTACCAGATCCTCAGATGATCGCTCTCGTGAAAGGTCGGCAAACGCACATGCTTGAACGGCCCATCGCAGTGCATAGCGGCCTTTGATATTGACCTCTTTGAACAAGCAAGGAAGATGCTCGAGAAAGCCTGGAGAAGATGATTCGTTACACGGAAACAAGACGTATTTTTCAATGAATAAATTTGCTGCCTGATCATCTTCTGAAGAAGTCTTTGTATGAGATTCGTCTTTAAGCCATGGAAACGCTGGTGGAAGCTGGAGAGAAGCAAACGAGCTCTCGGATGCACGCTCAACTGACCTGCTCCTAGTGCGTCTACTTGAAGATGACGATCCAGAATAACTAGAAGCTTTCTGGCTCCTCGAGACAACTTTTTCGGTTTCGTGCTGGAACATGAGATCTCCCTCTTCTCGATACCCAACGCATAGTTCATTGCGGGCAACACAGCGCTGACACGAGGGACGGCTGCGATCGCACTGATAACAGTTAGACAAAGAATCCATGAGTTGAAAGAAATTATACATAAATACCTTGACTCGCCGCTGACGACAGCGAAGGCATCCTCTACTGCGATGGGACATGGTTGAACTTGTAGTTATGGATAGAGATGAAAGGTTCAAGTTGTCCCCGCACTAATTATCTACATCTACATATATCCTAGTATAAGCCATCTAGGCAAATAACAACTCAGCACTATTATCTCACAGTCATCAATTTAGGCCATTCACCTTCAAGCAGCCAGCCGTGTTCAAAAACACTATTCATCATACATTTTGACCTCCAACACGGAGTAATAACCCGTCTTGTCTAGCTAATTCAATTCAATACCAATCAATGCGCTTGCTACAAGGAATAACCGTCATCCCAAGTGAGATAAGCCTAGTAAAGCAACCCACGCCGATCCTACCAAGGTATAATACACCCATAAAGCCCAACCCTCCTTGTATAACCGCCCGCCGTGAACTTGATTAAATGTCGTCTTCGCCTTCAGCATCAACATCTTCATTACCGGCTTGCTCTCCGTTCGATCCTGCGCCAGAAGCGCCATGCCCGGCGGCATTTCCATTGACGCCCTTCCCATTAGCCTGCATCGAGACAACGACCGAATCCTCTGCCGGCTCCTCCACTGCCACCTCCTGGTCTGGATCCTTGCCTTCGGTGATGGCTCGCAGCTTAGCTTGCCTGTCAACCCATCCAGGCGGAAGGCCGGGACCACTCGTAGCATTCCCGTAGTCGGACTTTTTAGTGCCTTTTGGCCATCTGCCAGGTCCACGTCCGGTCCCGCCAGTCTTTCGCTTCGAAGAGCTCTTGGGCCTAGATGAAGAAGACCGGCGGCTATTGCTGCTGCGTTTTGGCCGAGGGGCGCTGCTAACAGTTCGAGGGGCAGTTGGTCGACTTACACTTGGCCGCGCACGATCACGTCGGCCACCTGGAATAGCAGGGAAGACCTCGAAACGGGTGAACGGGATGTCTTGGTATGGCCGTGACCAGGCAGGTGGACCATTGACATCTGCGTCTTGCATCTCAACGTCCTTGTCTTTCTCTTGCTCTGGTGCAACATCCTCGATAGACTGAACCGGCGCAGGCTCAGCGCCCTCTGTGTCTGCAGGCTCAGCGTGTTGTTCTCCATTGGCGTTTGCCGAAGCATCGACATCAACATCCGCCTCAGGGGCAGAGCCACTTTTCTCTCCATTTGTCGTTGGGTGGCCCTCGTCGCCAGCCTCGTCAAGTCCCTCATCAACCTTGGCCTCATCGTCTTCTCTAGGTGCGATGGTGTTGATTGGTGGGCCCAGCTCAAAATTGACTGCGTTGCTTCGGCCCATGACATATGGAGTCCAGACAAGTGCTTCTGGTTTTAGTTGCACATAGCCCTTTGCTTCCCATTTGCCAACATATTGTCGACAATAATCCACGTCAACCCTGAAGGCGTAGAGTTTTGTTTGTGGGTCTCTGACAAGGGCCCTGAGCCCTTCCAAGGCAGAAATAACATCATCAGGAGTCATTCCCGTGTCGGCAGATATTCGTTTGATACTGAGTCCTTCTTTGGTATATTTATCATCCCCCATCACGCTCAAGAAATAACGGCAGAGGACTAGACGCCAGTAATTCCGGTACGAAACCAACCCCATATCTGATAGGGGCTTTTCTGGCGAGCCCGTCTTTTCCTCAACTTTTGTGAGTAGGTATGAAAAGTCGATAAGCAAGTTGCCGTATCCTTTCCTTTGGTGTATTGGTAATGTCAAAATACACGAGACATTGTTCTGGCTGCTCGCCCTCTTCTCCTTGGAGAAGTAGCCCACAAAGTGGTAACCTGTGTCATTGTATTCACACAGGACGTAAAAAAGAAAAGGCTCCACGTCGTAGTATAATGTTTTTGAGCCCAAAAATAGCTTGGCGAGAAGACATAGGTTTTGGCAGTAGACTGGGTTCTTGCGGCCGTCAACCTCAAAAACTGACACAGATCCATGGCGATAGATCTCGTCACCAGGTGGGTGTTTGGCCGGACACTTGAGCTTGTGTCTCCAAGCAACGTAATCCGAGTTCATGTACTTGAGGCAGAACTCGCAGATGTACAACACCCGGTTCCTGCTATACTCAGCAGGATAAGGTGCAGCATACCAAGTGTCGATTTCCCAACCGCCAAACTCGATGCACTCAATCTGGCTGGCGTTCTCGCTCGCCTTCTTTATCTTTCGAGTAGGTACGTTGGCATCTTCCTGCATGGCGAGAATGCGTGCTCTCCATTCATCCTCGGCCTTTTTGTTGGCATCGATGAATTTCTTGCGGTCCTCCTCCGTTGGAAGAGTTTTGGACGTGTCGGCCTCTGCTTCGCTCAGAATGCCACCGTAGGGTTTTCCTTTGGTCTCATCCGTCTCTCTGTCGAAAAATGAATAAAATGGTTGAGAATAGTTGTCTGCAGTAAAGGGGGTCAGGATGGTAGATATAGGAGGGGGGACGGCCCTTGGAGTTGGGGCCGGTCGTTGAGGGGTCGGTCGAGTAGCACTTCCGGGTTGTCGTCTTCTCTCTCGCTTTTTGCGGGACATGATTTCTTTCAAGTTACCAGGCCTGACCTGAATCTTGACAACAAGGGACGTGCGGGTGTTCTTCTCGATCGAAACAGGCGGAGGCCTCGAGACCTTGAGGCGAAGTGTTCTGGAAGGGTGGTGTCGCCCTGGCTCAGCGCTCCCATTCCGCGCTGT
>JAJJWO010000252.1:0-48848 GCA_021655895.1 Fusarium sp. NRRL 66739
GGCTTATAGTTATATTAATTAAATTTAAGGCTAAAATAATAATTAAAGTGCTATTAAGTTTTATAAAGACTCTTTTTTATTAAAATAAAGAATTAATATTCTATATAGTATATAGTAAACTGCTATTAATACTTATTAAAGTCTATAAGAGGAAAAATATACCTTACTTTTTAATTATAGCTATAAATTATAGTTTTCTTTTTATTAAAAGTCTTTTTAAATTATTTAGTTATAAATATATAGCCTTATATAGCTGCCTAGGCGTTAATAGAGGTATATAGTTCCTTCTATAAGGAAAATATGCCTTTAGGAGAGAAAATATTATTAAAGAAGTAATAAATAAGGTCAATTAGATCTATTAAATTATAAGGAAAATATATATCTTTAAATTAATACTATATATACTATTAATCATTAAATTAATAGCTAATTTGCCTTAAAAGGCCATATATGCCTCTTATATAATAGATCTTATTTATACTGCCAGCGGTATAGCTGTCATATGATCTTATTTGTACCGCCGGCGGTACAAGTATGGCGCGCCATTAAAAACGAGGCTGACTAAGATGTGATTGTCGGCGATTAACACCTAATGAACCGTATATTGCCAGGCGCCAGGAATGCGACGTTACATCCCAGCGGACCTTTGACACATGACAAGCTGTCAGTGTCGCTGGCACTGCCCTGCCCTGCATTGCAACGGACTGGATTTTAATGACGATGTGACATGCTGAAGGCTGTAGGACGGACAGTCATTTGTAGTTTTGACTGAGACTTGAGAGTAGTTGGTCAAAGCAAGGGAGACAGACAGCATTCTGTAGTTCATCCATCCGCCAATATTCCCCAGCCAATCTCAGCTCACGACAGACAGAGCGCCAAGGCCTGCACTTCAGCCTTGCAGCCACGACACCAAGGGCCTTTTCGGACCGACCGTAAACACACTTCGAGTGTTTAGGCTTAGTCTGGGGAGGGGAAGGCCTTAGCACGAGCCGTGTTTCTTCAGTTTGAGTAAAGTTAAGGTAGGATATGGGGGTGATGGATTACGCGGAGGCGCATTGAAATGAGCGGTTATTTAATTCTCAGCTTTGAGGTCCGTCCGCGACTTGAACTTGTCTCAACACAATTTCAAAATAGGGGACTTGACGATCTTTAGTTTGCGGATACAGCACGATTCATGCACATCCCCCAAAGCCCACTCAAAAGCATACGACGAGCGTTCCAAGTTCCTTCTCGAAAGCCGCTAACCACGGCCAGTCCGGCAACTACTGCACGATGAGGCCAAGCATTGGTCACACATCTAACATGTATACAGTGTGCGTAAACGAATGAAACTTGCTGCTTGTGACTGGTTGCTGTGACACACTGTGATATGATTATGGCTGTGGCTGTGGCTGTGGCTGTGGCTGTGAGCGAGATGTGGAAAACACGGCTGGGAATAAGCCAAGTCGTCATTCAAGATTAAATCTGTTTATTTATTATCATCACCTTCACTCGTATTGTTGCATGCTTTGTCCCCATCAAAGAATCCGTACCAACCACCCACTGGCTGACTGCTGGCACAGACGCTCGGACGATCTGATGAACCACAGGCATACTACTCTAGGCGAGCAATGTGGCACAAGGAGGCCGGCAAAACCTTCTCAGCGTCGTAGAGGCGATTGACTTTAGTCGTTGCCGTACTCTCTGCAGGGGACCGTCAAGGTTTTCTTCAGGGTCCAATATTAAACGAAAAATGACACCAAATGAGAGGTTGGCAGTCTAAACAGTCTTGTTGTTCCCGTGGTTACGGGTTTAAAGCCTCAACATCAGAAGCCGACGACATCGATCGCTTGCATCCTCGTATTTGCTTAAAGGAACAGGTAACGGTTGCAAAAGCACAGGTACGCTTGTTTCAGGCGGGACCACAGATGCACTGCAGTTCCCAATGCAAGCAAGATCCGGCCATTGATAGATACCGCCTGAGTCCCTAAGGATATGGCGATTGTCACTGTTGAATGACGACGCTGGAAACAAGCATAGAAAGATCCAAGAAGAGAGAGAGTGCAACACTCAACTTCTCTCAAACCTGCAATCTTAGTCAGAGATGAAACCGTGTCTAGATACGCTGCGTATCCAAACCTCGCCCAGTTAAGAGTACTGAGGACTCATATGGATTTCTTGGCCGTACAGGCCTTGCATTCAGATTAATTGCTAGCAGGCATTTTTGGCTATATTGTCGAGGTATTTAGGCTCAAGCGTTGCCTCATGAATGAACCATAACACGTGCGGCTCACGAAGACAACGCCAAGCATTTTACTCGTCAGAATAACGACTACGGCATCTTGTTGCCGTCTCTGATCTTCCCACTTCCCCAGCCTCGGCAATTTCTTGCGCGTATCTCCAAGACATGATAGGGCTGAGTTCGGAATAGGTACGAATCATTAGCTAACGCTATCTATTACCGCGAGGTCTCGATCGCGGGTTGTTGAGTGAATACGCGTATAACAATCGCTCCGCCTTCTTCAAACCACGCTACAAAGATTTGCGGCAGCTTAATCGCGTATCCAGCGCAAATCCGCGTATAGAGCTTGAATGATTCAATTTAGAACAAGGGAACAGGATGGATTTACATGTAAAGATAATTATATAGTCTGGCTGATGCCCAGACAAATTGAAGCTTGCAATTCTCGACGCTTTAAATCGAAAACCACATTCTACCTTGTTCCCATTGCCAAAACATCGAAACCTGGTATCTACGAAAGCGACCGAACCATATACTACAAGTAACAACCGACATCGATTCAACATGGCGGGCTCGGACGCACCCACCGCCTATGTCTTTTATAATTATAACCCGTCTATGCCGGCGGCTGTTATCTTCATTGTCATATTTGGACTCTCGGCGATCCTCCATACATATCAACTTGCCCGCTCACGGACATGGTACTTTATCCCATTCCTGATTGGAACTCTCTGTAAGTAAACCGGAACTTGTCAAGTCAAGCGTTGGCTGACCAATTCTTCCAGTTGAGGCGGTTGGCTATATCGGTCGAGCTCTATCAGCCAGCGAAGCCCCCGATTTTACCAAGAACCCCTACATTATTCAGTCCATTCTATTGCTGCTTGGCCCGGCTCTGTTGGCTGCGTCCATCTACATGGTCCTTGGCCGACTTATCAGACTCCTCGATGCCGACGACCTCTCCATTATCAGCCCGAAATGGTTGACCAAGGTCTTTGTTACTGGCGATGTCCTGTCATTCCTTGCACAGAGTTCAGGCGGTGGTCTGCTGGCAACAGCTAAGGACAAGGATGGCGTCAAGAAGGGCGAGAACATTATCGTCGGTGGCCTGGGTATCCAGATCCTCTTTTTCGGCTTTTTCATGGTTGTCACCCTCATCTTCAACATTCGCATCAACCGAAAGCCCACGCAAGCATCGCTAGAGATTTCGACCCCATGGAGGAAACTCCTTTACGTCCTCTATGCAGCCAGTTTGTTTATCCTCGTTCGATCCGCCTTCCGTGTCGCCGAGTATATCATGGGCAAGGACAGTGAGCTCCAGTCCAAGGAATTCTGGATCTACATCTTCGATGCTCTTCTCATGAGCCTTGTAGTGGTGCTACTCAACTGGTTCCATCCCAGCCGTGTGATTAACAAGGCCGCCGATGTCAACCGCATCGCTAGCTCGGACGGCTATGCGATGGAGGGTCAACATGATGAGGAACGTGGCCACCATCGTCGTCGCTCTCACTCGCGGCGTCACTCGCGGCGGTACTCGCTCTCACCTGTCCGTCCTAAATAGATGAGAACATGAAATAAATGGTTCGGAATACGGCGGGAGCGCGAGGACGACTTTGAAGGTTAATAGGACATGATATCAAATAGGAATGGGAATGGTGGGATTGACATGACAGTTGATTCGCATGACAAGCAAGCGGCATAGAGTATAGTCATTTATAGCATTGGGCCCTAAATTCAGAATATATTCTCTTTGTTTTGTTCAAAGACGAGCACTGTTGTCACCAGTTGATCAAGTCGTCCATAATGTCATATGATGTGGTGATTGAACTTGGCCTGACCTTGTAAGTTAGCCAGAATAGATATGTATCCTGTCGCATTGAGAAGCGGAACAAGGACAAGGTCCATTGAGTTGCATTAGGTGTATAGGTACGTAGTCTATGTTCCCAGGAACCAGGTTGACATCGATGCAGGACCAACTTGTAGGGCCAATGATGCATAGCCCGCCATGCACAGCTCATTCGAGACAAGGTGGATCACCGAGGAACTCATAATAACTGTTGATGGTTCTGTTTTGGAGGCTTGGGAGGATCGAGGACGGGACGGCATTCGACCGATGGCACGGAAATAGGAGTATGTGGTTTGCTTGATCAACGAGATGGATGATTGAGATCTTCGGACGGGCAATGCCCTTTTCTGGAAGCTATCGCGGGATTAGTATGGATTGGAGCAGCGGCCCAATATCCGCAAATAGTCATTTTTGACGATGTCGCTTCTGGGAGAGATTAGGATCGCAAATGAACTGTCACTCAAAACAAACAATCCAACAGGTTGTAAGAGTCCATCGGGTTCAACAACGCGTGGTTGGG
Source organism: Fusarium sp. NRRL 66739 (assembly GCA_021655895.1). Lineage (NCBI taxonomy): Eukaryota > Fungi > Ascomycota > Sordariomycetes > Hypocreales > Nectriaceae > Fusarium > Fusarium sp. NRRL 66739. The sequence goes on from JAJJWO010000252.1 coordinate 4,585, forward strand.
TTGTCGTGGCTGTGGCCGTGGCCGTGGCCGCGTCGATGGCAAACAATACGGGTCAATACCTACAGACGATCGATCAGTCGCAAGAGCGAAAAACAATTGGATCTGAAAGCGAGTATGAAGCCAATGATGAAACAGATAAACTCAATGGCCCTCTCTTTGTTTAGAAAACCAGTTTCGAAGGTCGGGGAAAGCCGAGTCACAAACAACGTGAACGACAGACAGATGACATTCGATTAACGCGTGTCGGACCGACGTAGCTGCAGGAACATATAATTTGTGCCAGTCTTTGGTGCATCAAGAGGTATCCCCATCGTTGATCCTGACGCTTGCTGTTAGGCCTCACCTACAAATGGGAATAACAGGCCATGAGGCATGAGGCATGAGGTGGTGTTTTTGGAACCCACCACGGAGGTCTTCGTCCATCACACTGTGATGTGAGCTGAGGGCTTGGAGAGGCCAGAGCACGGCAGCGCAGCCCCAGAGTCAGAGAGTCAGGGCCTGAGGCCGCTAGGCAGCGTGGCACTCACTGTAACACACAGTGAACACAGTAAGCAGGGTTTGCGCCACTTGGAAAGCCAAAAGCTCTGAGCTTACGAATTCTTATAATGCGCTATGTAATTGCGTTTGGAAGAGACTTCTTCTCTCAACCTGTTCAATCGATCGCACAAAGTACACAGTGTCCTAGGTTCAAAGAACCGCCCACAGACACTCGCCCCGAGATCCTGATAACCCCTGTCTTGGTTCTCATTTGTTGGCACTGTCTAGTGGCTGCCCGCTAATTTCTCTGTTGCCTTTCCCTTTTTGGGATGCCTCGCCCGTTCGCTTGTGCGGTTGGCTGCGTTTTCCTTGGCCTTCCGTCTCGTTTCCAGGACGGGTGGTACGAGTAAAAACTGGACCTCCAAGTCCCCCCTCCGCAAGATTTGGGTTAAAAGTACTTGATTGACCGTGCTTCTTGCGTCTCCAGCGTCGCTCAGGTCTGTTCTAGACTATCTAGGCCTTGGTTTCCACCCCCGGTCTTTCCCTCGAAATCTCCTTCAGCAAACCCGCTTCTCACCTCATTTCCTCGCCTTTCTTTCCCATCCCTAACCTGATCTTCTTCATCCACACTTTTTCTCTGCCTGCAGACAGAAACATCTCAAAACATCCTACCCTGCGCCAACTTTTGACTTTTCTCTACTCTCGGTCGCTTCGTGAACGTCAAACATCAATACTCTACGCGCTTTTCGACTCCTGGTCACCCCAACGACCCCCCGCATTATGGTCCAAAGCGAAAGGGCCGAATAACGCCTGCATCTCCTTCAATCAAGCCAGCCAGCTCAATCTCCCATCCTCCCCGCCCACCCGCTCGACCGACTACCAGTCCAGTCGCCCCGAATACACCTTCGAGACGACTTCTTATCGCGGCCTCCCCGCAAAATCCCCAGACTTTGGCTCGCCGGTTGCCTTGTCTCCCCGCGATCTTCTAAAGCACCTCAAAGCTCTACTTCAGTCAGCCGACTAGTGAGCTCTCGGTGCTTTCCTCGCACTGCTCGCTCGAAGTCAATCCCTTGGCTCACCGACGAACCGACCGTTTTCAACCTTCATCATGACACAGGCAGTCAAAAGGGCTTGCGATGCCTGCCATCGTCGCAAGGTCAAGTGCGACGGCATCAACCCGTGTCGAAATTGTTCTTCCGCTCAACTCACCTGTACCTACAATGCCATTCCCCAGAAGAAGGGACCCAAGGGCTCCCGCGCCAAGGTTATCAGCGAGCTGCGAGAAACACAGCGTCAAACCAGTCTTTCCGCACGAGTTCAAAATAGGATCAACGGCATTGCTTGTCCAGCTGTGAATGCTGGCCTTAACCCGACTCCCGGCTTGTTGTCGAGCGAATTGATCAAGAGCTGTATTGCCTTCTTCTTCGATAACCTCTACCCGCAACTCCCCATCATCGACCGGGCTATGGTCGAGGGACAGTTGCAATTCATGGAGCAGAACCGCGATGCGTATTGCCTCATGACCTCTCTGTGTGCCTTCATCATGCTTCAGCCTGGCATGTCGATGCCACCAGGCGATCCTTTTAACCTCGACATGAACCCTGGTGCCACTATCGTCTCTAGCCAGCTGCTGCTTGAAGAGTGCTTACGCGTTCGCAAAGGTAGCGACTGTCACGACGCAATTAACCACAACGTTTTAGCTACCAACGTCTTCATCTATGGCTGTTACTACGGTCTGGAGATGCATGACAAGGCCTGGTACTATCTTCGCGAGGCCACAACTATGGCTCTCATGGCGGGCATGAACAAGGAGGAACACTACTCGCAGCTCGATAACTCCGAGAACATTCGAAGACGTCGCCTTTTCTGGCATCTTTTCATCACCGAGCGGGCTTATGCCATTCAGCGTCACCACCCATTAACCCTCCAGGCGACTATACATCCCAGCAGCATGGGTGATGATCCCAATGATCACCTATTCCCGGAGCTCAACAATTTCTTTCTTATGTGCAACCTCTTCAGGCCCATTGATGATGCCTTCTTGGCGAGCTGGAGACATGGCTGCCGTCATCTTGATGCTCAGCATGTCACTGCCCTGCACAAGCAGGTGCAAGACAGAGCCAGCTCATTTGGCTCGGAGTCTAGTTTCATGGTCGATCAGCAGTGGCTCAAAAGCACACTGTGGCAGCTCAACCCTCCTACCGAGGAGCCCCTGTCATTCCAGTATTCCAATATGTCTCGAGAATTGCTTACGACACTGGTCTCCCATTTCCCCAATCAAGGAATGGATCTTTTGGGTTCAGGTGTAGTATGTATTCCCATTTTCGATTCGGTAGCTCGACTCATTTTGCTTACAAAAATTTAGATCCCCAAGCTGCTTGAAACTTGTCTAAGCTTGACGGAGGTTCTCGCTAATCTACCTTCGACGCGTGATCCATATGCTACTTCTGGAGCCCGACAGTGGCTTACACAGATATTAAGCATCATCGATATCATTCGAGCTGGCGACTACCGCTTCGTGCCCTTCCTCCTGAGCAAGGTAACTGAGGTTCTCCCTCGAATCGTGAACCCGATGCTCCAGAACGCCCCAGAGAAACTTCCGTTTAATATGCCTGATATGTTTGACGGCTTTGGTACTGCTGGCATGGCTCAGATGCCTATGGACGATTATAATCAGCCTTTGCCTGTGGACGACTATGAGTCCAAGTATCAGGACATGAGCGGCAACACCCCTGAATCGCTTTCCAATGCCTCCAACGGGACGCCACCTGGCACCCAGCCGGGCAACGATATGAACACGCCTTTTGTCAGCTCGCCTAGTGTCATATCTCCTGGCATGGAATATCCTCACGGGATGAGTGGCTTCAACTGTACGCCCATGCCTGAGATTGTGATGAGTCCTTTAGGCGGCGGGGCTCCACCCAATTCCCTGAATCCTATGCAGAATCAGCAGCAGCGCGTGGGGAACCGAAGCGAAGGCATATGTCAGCCTCAAATGCAGGGGATGCATAACCCCAACGTGAGCAACTCGACCATATCTCCATCCATCAACTCGATGTATGGTGTGCGACAACCACAACAACCACAGCGTCAGAGCAGTTTCCCAATGCCAGGCCAGCCATCCCTGTCTGCAATGGGATCAATGTCAAATGAAATGGACTTTGGGTCGTTACGATAGCGATTCCAAGTCTGCGTCCAGCACACAGTTTGACCGCAGTTGATTAACCAATTGTCGCTGTACGCCCTTTTTCTTTGTTATCGTTATGATTTATCTGTGCTCCACTGTGAACGCGCTTATTGTCCTTGTTGATTACTGTATTTCACACAAGCCTCGGTACTGGGGGTATTCTACTTTTTGCCTTACTGGGGAATCAAATGGATTTAAACGGGACGGCGCAATGGAGTGTTTGGCTTTTGCTTTTGTATATGGCAAGGACTGGGAATCAAGTTATGCTATTAAGTGAGGGAAATCAGCGGAGTATTTGGTGGGACTGGGCCCAGAAACAAGAGTTGGAAGGCAGCGATCGGAAATGATATAGTTAGACCAAGGAATATATTTGACTCTTGTCTTGTTTCAAACCTCTGATTGGGTCTACCAGTGACTTGTGGGTTATGTCCAATTTTTTAAATGCCATTGGTATTCTTTTTGGTATCTCAGTTTCGTGTATACTTATGGTATCATAATTCATAAATGTCAGAAAGAAAAAGGCCACCCAATTCATGACGTCGTAAAATAACACCCCCAGCATGTGTTCTCGACTTCTCTATCTACCCCCTCCCTGTGACTGACCGAACAGCAAGCACTTCGATTCGGGCGGCATAGAGACTCATTAAATGGCAGACGGGATCGCCCCAGATGACTCTCCTCAACTGCTCCTCTATACATGTAACAGCTACGACGCCCTCATCGAGGCGTTCGCGCACCGTCTTGCGATCTTTGGGTTTGGCCAGAGGATCCCCCGAGCGCAGCACGACGAGCCGGCCGGCGTTGCTGAGCGTACAAGGAGGAACTTTCCATTTGGGTCTCCGCACGCGCGACGGAGAGCGGGAGCGGGAGCTGGAGCTGGACTCTTTGCGGCGCGATGGAGGAGGTGGTGGTGAGGATAGGAGATCGAGAAGGCTCTTGACATATGCCTTGTCTGCGCGGACAACAGGGTCTCCTTCGTTGACGAAGCTGAGGAAGATGCTCTTTCGCAAGTCGGCAGAGTCGGGTTTTGTTAGCGGGAGGAGGCTCACGGGCGGTGCGCCAAAAGTGACGCAGTGAATCCTCTTGAAGCAATTCGTGAGAATATTGAGCTCGCTCTCTGCTTCATTCGTCTGGGCGACCATGTGGGAGTAGAGCAACGCGGCAATCGCGCCACCGGCAGAGTGACCCGTGATCAAGAGACTATAGGTGGAACGCATGGGATCCTCGTCAAGGAGCTGCCTGAGGCGTGCAGCGACAGGTCGGACCATCTTCTTTGCGACAGACAAGAAACCGGCGTGGCACAAGTTGCCAGGGTCATCGAGGAAGCGGAGAGGACTGACAGGGGCACTGTTGAGGTTAACAGCCCAGTCCATGAAGCTGGCGGTGCCGCGGATGGCAAAGACAATGGTGTTGAGGTCGTCCATGGAGACGGACTTTATGCAGGTTGTTCGAGGGCCCGGAAGCCAGTCGGACGAGACGTGGGCATCGCGCTCGGAGCCGCGGGGTTTGTCGTAGACGCGTTGGGAGTATTGCGCTGCGAGGCAGAGGAGAGGCCAAGTAGGCATGTGGCTGGTGTTGTTAGAAGCATGTCGAGTTGGGCTGGAGTATGGAATACGTACAGAGAAAGAGAGGGGAGATCCATGGGGAGTTTGGAGTTGGCGTAGAGCTCGACCTTGGAAAAGTAATTGCCTGAAACGACAGATGCAGCGACGTTGCAATGCTGCTTGTCCTTGTCCTTATCCTTGTGTTTAGGCCGCTTGCCAAATCCCTTTTCCTGAGAGTCGTCGTGATTGGTATTGCTGTCCTCCGGGGTCGCAGGCGAGCAGGCGAACAAGTCCTTTTCGTTACCGCACAGCTTCTCGTGGTCGATCAGAGTCATGACATGGTTGAAGCGATCATACAGGGCATTCGTCGACTGCGCAAGCTGCGTACATCCGTGCCACGCCGAAAGCCCCTCGTCATAAAGCTGCGAGGGAACAGCGACCTTTGCGATCTTGGCCAGCGAGGAAGAGAGGTTCTGCTGCGAGGGCCGCGTGTTGAGGTAGTAGTGCTGGTTCACGATGACGGGCTGGTGGTAGCCGTTGCAGCCTGGCGGCGCGGGGAGGTAGCCCGCGGGCTGGAAGTGAGGCTGCGATTGAGAAGCATGGTGATGGCTGTAGGGGTTTGGCGGACCCAGGAGCTGAGGTTGTGAAGGTCGTGGTTTTGGTGCTGCTGTGGTCGGGCGAGCGGGAGGGGTATACTGCGGTGGTGGTTGTTGCTGAGGCGCAGGAAGAGCTGGGAAGTAGACGTTGGGAGGATCGGTTATAGAGGGTTTTGGGGGTTTGGAGCTCTTTTTCGTCTTTGAGCCTGAAGACTTGGACGACGACTTTTTCGACCTTGTCTTTGACTTGGTGCTCTTTGTCGAGGTGAACCAACCCATGGTGACGGTGTTTTTACATTTCAGAGCCACCAATCAATCAGTCAATCAATCAACCCAGCAGAACCAATATTGAGAACGAGTATTAGGCAGTATAGTATGGAGAAGCAGTAAAACAAAAAGAGGCTGGGCAAAAGATGGCGAGATTCACATTCAATACCACTCTCCTCTCACACATGACCCTCTCCCCTCCAGGGCAAGGCAAGATATTCTTAGCAACATATGATTTGACTGTTTTCAACGGGGCCTTCTCAGCCCGGTCGATCTCTCCCCTGTCGGAACCAGGGCCCGTCATTAAAACAAGCCCGCTATTATCGCTCAAATCTGGTGGTACGCGCCGGGTTTATTCTGTCACCCCCGGGCTGGCTCTTGGCAAGGCTCGCTAAAAGAAGCCTACCCCTGTAGCACTGCCTCTTTGCGTCGTGATTTGCCAAGAGTCAACCAATCAGTGACATACCGCTCTAGGTGCAGGAGGATGACTCTATTGGGAGAGGGTATTGGATGGTTTTACAGCTGAATGCAGCTTCAGTGCTTTGACTTTGGGAGAGTTTCATCGCTCAAGTCAGCTTCAGTGCTTTGAGACATTGATATCCTCATGACGTGCTGGAGTGGCAATTGCACCGTCTGTCTTGTCTACACTCATCTTGAACAAGACTTCAGACATGAGCGACCTCCGATTTGGACCTTTGGTCAATGGTGACCTCGATCTCAAACAGGGTCCGACCTAAACCCTCAGCTCTCGACACCTTCACCGATAAACGGGTATTTGTCATGGCATCATCCATCATATCTTGTAGAAAATCTTCTGACCAATCTCCTTGGCAAGAGTTAGGAAATAACGCCTTTGGTCCAGACTGTTGCTGGATCACAAACTTCTCACAGCCATCTTCGCAAAGGCTTCGTCGTTGATTCCTCAACCGCCGCTGAATCTCTCCCGCACTGAGAGCCTCCCGCTCGAGGTAGAGCTGAGACGGCTGCAAGCCTTCCTCCGATGTTCGAGTCCATCTGATAAAGTCGTGCATATTGAAGACTCGACACCAGAGATTCCACGGGAGATCATGGCCTTCTGCCGCATGTTCACGATGCATGCCCCATATTATGGCCACGTAGCCACGCGAAACGACATTTTGAAGTAACGAGCCCGAGTGATTATGTACAGGTTGATCGGTGCTGATCGAGAAGTTGATAAAGTGTATGCCGCCAAAGTATCGATCAACGCCAAAATGATCACAATGTCGGAATGCCCATGGCGATGGGATTTGGGTGGCACGCGAGGTATATCTGCTAAAGGGAGGATGGCTGCCGCCGCTATTCATGATGCACTTCAGGTTTGGCGCTGTAACCACAAAGTATACCGGTCCAGTTTTGGGGCCCCTTTCAAGCGAAGGGTTTATGCTCACTGCGTTGATAGGACTTTGCTGCAGTAGTATACCGACGTCTTCCTCAGAAGCATCTTTGAGATACCAAGTAATTGTAATAAAAGGGCTTTCCAAAGCGCTGGCTCCGGAGTCAGTAGTCTCTTTACCTTGCTCGTCAAGAAATATCTCAAAGACACCGTGATGCTGTCTCGGATTAATAGAGATGACCCATTGGTGGTAGACCCGACGATACAGGTCAACAGCGCCCATGTGTTCCAGCACGATTGCAGGACGCACAAGGTAATCGTCATCGTGGGCGAGGTCCATTATACCTAACCAAAGCTTTCGGTCGACATTGCAATCCACATCTGCGTCGTAAGCGCTCACTCTACACGGACAAACCCATAGATTAGTGCGTAGAGCAGTATCTGTAAGCTCCATTGGGGCCATGTTCCCTAGAAAGTCGGCCTCGTAGCGTCGATCGACTCTGTTGAAGACTCGACGCCCAAGGATGCGTACGGGTTCTTTGAACAGTGAAGATGAAGGGGCCAGGCACCCAGGAGCACGCCCTTGGGGCATGTCGCTTGATTCGGCACGCCATAGCAGGATGGACTGGTCCTTTGACTGCCTGACTATTGCTTCCTGAAGACGTAAGAAGGCCTTGTCTCCTTCTCCATAGAGCATCGGCATGTTCAAGCTGAAGAGACCAAGTAGACAGTAAGCAGCATCCTCCTTCCGGGTTGTGACACGAGATGAGGCCCAGCTCATCTTGACGGAGACAGTAAAGGAGTCAAGGGTTTGAGGAAGAGCGTCTAGCTTGTGGCAGCCCGTGCAGATGCCGTCGCGGACTGAAGGGCCAGGATAGCGGTTGATACAGGCGCATCGAGGCTCGGAGAACAACTGCGGCCAAATCCCTGTTCTTTGACAGATCCTATCGAGAAGATCTCCATCTCTGGTACCGAATCTAACCCAGGTTTGGTCGAAAAAGTCGACATTGCGTGGCGCTATTAGCTCTTGCAAAGTCCATCCTCGCGTGAACCAGCGACTGGTAAAGAAAGAAGTATCGGATCTCTCAAGATGAGTCTCTCTGCCTTCACGCGGAAGGCTGGCATGTCGAAACGGAAGCGTAGCGTGAAAGTCGCTCAGATAAACGTAGCAGAGGGCACTCTGTTGATACCACTTGAACATGGAATTGATGGCCTCAGACAGCTCAGCACTGCTGGTCTTGTCGATACAGCAAGTATCGATCCAGACGTAGTCAAATCCATCTCGTCGGGCCTGGACGCAACATTGCTGGACTTTGTAGGAGGCTTGGCGGCGTTGAAGCTTATCCAGCGGTTGCTGTGTTATGTCTTGGAACGTGATCTCGTCGTCGCCCCATGTGTGCGACAGGATGGCATATAGCGGGATGTCGACCTCGGCGCCGTTGAAGCTCTCGAGGCAAAGAGTATGAGTGTTTAGAAGCCGCATTGTAGAGGGAAATTATTGGAAATTATGAACAAGGGAATGACTTGAAAGAGTGCGAAGTATGTATGAGGCTGAGTCGCCAGCACAAGGCTCTCGAGAAGGCATTCTGGAGTGACTGCACGTCTGCTTACTGCGCCTATCATTTGCCTCGACGGGGAGACGCTGCCAAGAGGTCCCTCTGTCATTGCAACAGGTTAATATTTTATGTTGAAAAAAAGTGCTTCAAGGATAACAGCTGTTGATGGCATGTTCAAGTGGATGGTATACTTGACGACGAAAGCCAAGTAGTTTAACAGTTTGAAGAGACGTTGCAAGGGTCTCTGAATGCGATCGCATTCATCCATGTAAGTGCGGGTCACTAACGTCTTAGTTACAGGGGAACGGTTAAAAAGCAACTCGAAATCGTCATGTCTATATAACCATCAACTCATCGCTTTTCCTTGAACTTGACAATTTCTTGCTACTTTGTTACAAAAATGTCTCAGACGGTAGTCGAGGCTCACCAGCCATCAGCAAAGCCTCAAGATACTCGAAACAACATTGAAGGCTCGGAAACATCTCAGTTTCATATCAACATCAACAACAATGAAAACGCCTCGACCTCATACCCTGGCAATGAACCCAAGCCCGGGTCTAAAAAGAGCCTAGCCCAGATCGCTACAGTAATGACCTCGCTCTGCGCCTGCGTCTTCCTTGCCGCCCTCGAAGTAACAATCGTATCAACAGCCCTCCCAACCATCGCCGCTTACTTCGCCTCCGACTCAGGCTACACATGGATTGGTACGGCCTTTGTCTTGGCTCACACAGCCTCAACTCCATCCTGGGGCAAAGTCTCAGATATTTGGGGTAGAAAGTCTATTATGCTGGTCGCCAATGTCATTTTCTTTGCGGGAAGTCTTGCATGCGCTCTGGTCGATGACTTGGCTGCTTTTATCGCTGCTCGGGCTATTCAAGGACTTGGTGCGGCTGGTATGCAGACTATGGTGAATATCTGCATTAGTGATATGTATTCACAGAGGGATCGCGGGTTGTACTATGGTTTGACGTCGATTGTATGGGCACTGGCATCTGGTATTGGCCCTGTGCTCGGAGGTGCATTTACTGATCGAGTGAGGTGAGTAAAGATATCAGTTCATTGGGCATTACTTATCGACAGCTCTAGTTGGAGATGGTGTTTCTGGATCAACTGTAAGTCTTCGGTGTGCAACTTTCATGCCTTGCCTTGACTTACACGCATAGTGCCAATCACCGCCGCCGTCTTTGTGTTACTGGTGCTCACCCTCAAACTTCCATCTCCAAACACTCCTATATGGGCAGGTCTCAAAGTAATCGACTGGCCTGGGAGTTTCCTCATTATAGGAGGTAACTTGATGCTACTCCTCGGTCTCTACCTAGGTGGCGTTTATGAACCCTGGAACTCGGCGCCAGTCGTTTGCCTGGTTCTCTTCGGCATTATAACGGGGGCACTATTCGTCCTCAACGAGTGGAAGTTGGCCAAGTATCCTGTGATTCCGGTCCATGTCTTCCAATCCCGGTCTTCGGCCGCAGCATATGCCGTCACCTTTTTTCATGCTTTTGTCTTTATGGGGGTAGCTTATTACCTGCCGTTGTACTTCCAAGCAGTCCTTTTGGCTAGCCCCCTTCACTCTGGCCTCTATCTTCTTCCCTTCATCCTTTCAATAACCATTACTGCCGCAGTTACTGGTGCTTATATCCAGTTAACCGGAAAGTATCTTCCTGCCGTCCATGCCGGGCTAGTTCTCATGACTCTAGGGATAGGTCTCATGATCGATCTAGACTTGGACGTCAACTGGCCAAAACTGATCTCCTTTCAAATTGTCAGTGGGATTGGGGTAGGCATGAACTTTGAAGGGCCTTTGCTTGCTGTGTAGACTGTTGTGCTTCACAAGGATGTGGCAGCAGCTACAACAGCTATGAGTTTCGTTAGAACAATTGCCACGGCCATATCTGTCGTTATTGGCGGAGTACTCTTTCAGAACGAGATGAAGGGCAATAAGGAAGCACTTGTGGATGGCCTTGGTTCTGAGCATGCACGATTGTTTGACGGAGCAACTGCGTCCGCGAGTGTTGATGTGATCAAGACGTTTTCTCTTGGGGCACAGCTTGTTGTGAGGGAAGCGTTCTTTCATTCTCTTAATCAGATGTGGGTGATGGTAAGCATACTATCTTGGCCTTAATACCTCGGAATATGCTGATTTCACTAGTATACGGCTTTCTCGGGCGTCGGACTGTTGTTGGGATTCTTCATCAAGGCACAACATCTTAGCAAACAGCATGAAGCCGCTCATTTGGGTATTGATGATAAGACTGGCGCAGCCAACTCAACAGGGGAGTGATGGTATCGGCACAACCAGACGAGGATCATGAACTGAGACACGCCTCCGGTATTAGGAGTAGATCAAGGATTGATATGCCAGACAGGCGGTTGTAAAGGACGTCATGTTCAAGCTTCACTATCCGGATTTATCAATTCAGGCCGTTTATTGGAAACAGTGTTTGGGACAGTGTCAGGTGATATTTCATACTATCATACATGACTGTTTTCGTTGCTCGCGTTTATAGTAACTAGAAGTGAACTTTAAGCTGTTGATCTCGCACAGATAATACACCTCAAAGCCCATTTCTTTCCAGCCAGGTTACCAATGATCATTCTGTATAATGCAAGGTACCTAACTCAGTTGCTTGACGTTATTCCTCTCAAGCTGGCCGATACATGTCGCGATGATGTGCGAGTCAGACTCCACAGATCCCTTGGACCATGCTTCGCGGTCTCCTGAAAGTCTTCCACCAAATGCTAGACATGAATGTGAAATCGATCCAACTATTCCGTTACTCCATCAAGCCCAGGAGACCGTCATCAATCATGGGGCAGAGAATAGAGTATTGGCCAAAATTGACCGTACCATCATTCCCCTCTTGTTCATAACATATATGTTCAACTTTATGGATAAGGTCATTTTGTCGAGTGCGGCAGTTTTTGGACTGCGAGAGGATAACGTACTTTTTTCTTTCCAAGTCTTGGGCATGGCACCGCTGATGATATCTTAGCATCTGAAAGGACAACAATATAGCTGGGTAGGCAGCGTCTTTTATATGGGTTATCTCATTTGGACATATCCAACTACTATGCTTATAGCGCTTCTTCCCACTGGAAAATACCTTACTGTCAATACTCTGTTCTGGGGCTCAGTCGTTGCACTCACTGCTGCGTCCCATAGCTTTGGCGGTCTCTTGGCGGTGAGGTTTCTGCTCGGCATCGCAGAAGCGACGATAACACCGGGTTTCATGTTTCTCACCTCTACATGGTACACGCGCGACGAGATGCCTACTCGGGTGGGTATATGGTTCTCTGGGAACGCTGTCGGTGGCTTGATGGCCAGCTTACTTGCATTTGGTGTGGGACATATCGACGACACCTCGATCCGACCTTGGAGGTGGATGTACATGATTCTGGGGACTTGGACCTTTTTCTGGGCGATCCCTTTGCTCTTCTTTCTTCCAGACAGTATCTCCAAGGCCAGTTTTCTCTCGCCACAAGAGAGGCAAATCGCGGCAAACCGGGTGGTCTCCTCTGGCACTGGGACAACGGAGAGCACACGCTGGAAGTGGGATCAAGTTCAGGAATGTTTGGCTGACCCCAAGTCTTGGTTCATCGTGGGTATTGAGCTTTTTACTCAGATCCCAAACGGAGGCTCTCAGAGCTTTGCAAACATTGTTGTTGAGTCATTTGGGTTTTCTAACTTGCAGTCCACCCTCATCAACATACCCTACTCGCTCTTGTCGGCCGGTATCATCGCAGTAAGCGGCCAATTGGCAGGCCGTTATCGCACTTTGAACTGTTTCCTGATCATCGGTGTCATTATGCCTTGCGTTATTGGCAGCGCCATCATCTACCAACGCAGCCATATGCATCACAGCCTACACCTGTTTGCGTACTTCCTCCTGTCGAGTGGCTCTGCCGCCATGCCTCTCAACTTGGCTCTCGTGCAGTCAAACTACCGTGGAGTTACCAAGAAGATGACCATAACAGCCATGTTATTCGTCACGTATTGTGTGGGTAATATGGCCGGGCCTCACTTCTTTCTCGAATCTGAAGATCCGCTGTATGAAACTGCGTTTAAGGTCATTATGGTTTGCTACAGTCTGGCAATCATGTGTGCTTTGGGTTTAAGATCTTATCTTGTGCGGCTGAACGCAAAACGAACAAGAGAGGAGGGAGTAATAGGAAGTGCTGGCTCTGGGGGGTTAGTGAGGGAGGGTGTTGAACGGTCCAGAGATGATGTAGAGACAGAAGATGTAACGGATTGGCAAGTAGTTGGTTTCAGATATCGACTTTGAGAAGATATCATTGTCTTCTCATGACAGGAGCCGCAGTAGCGAATATCAAAACCCATAACTCATGAATACCTAGGTAGTAGGTAGGTAGCTTTTTGCAAGTGGCAGTGGTAGGTCAACAGACTCTCAGGCCACCAACGTGGATACATGCTATAACGAGCACATATACGATAGAAGAAAAAATTCCACAATAAATTATTTCAGACTCTTTATTAGCCCAAGTATGCTAGGTAAATTCGTTTCATTCCGATGGCAGGTGATGAGACCTGACATATCTGTCACGTGCAACCAACAGTCTCCGGCCTGATTGTTTCGCCGGTCCCGCAAAATCGCCCCAGATTCATTTCAAAGCATTCAAGCACCCACTTCTAGCTTTAGACATTGAATGCGAAAGTCCAGCTTTCTTTATTCGGACGCCTTCCACCATCTCAACCTCAAGCGCGTCGGTTCTTGGTCGCGCAAGCAGTCATCATGTCGTGGAGAAATCAAGGAATCACAGGATCCAACAACATCCCCCTGGGCAAGCGCCGCTTTGGGGGCGATGAAGATGGTTTTGATGATGGCGATGCTGCTGTCGATCGCGACCTGAAGCGTGGACGCGACCCTGAGCCTCGAAGCGAAGCCGATGGACCTCGACGTCGAAAGAAGAGAAACCGATGGGGTGATGCATCCGAGAACAAGGCCGCTGGTCTTATGGGCTTGCCCACTGCCATCTTGTCCAACATGACTAGCGAGCAGCTCGAGGCTTACACCCTTCATCTGCGAATCGAGGAAATTTCCCAGAAGTTACGCATCGACGATGTCGTTCCAGCCGACGGCGATCGGTAAGTCGAATGTCATTTTGTCACGTCTTGATCACTAACATGAACAGATCGCCTTCTCCCGCGCCTCAGTACGACAACCACGGTCGACGTATCAACACGCGAGAATACCGATACCGCAAGCGACTCGAAGACGAACGCCACAAGCTTATCGAGAAGGCGATGAAGACTATTCCTAACTACCACCCGCCACAGGACTACCGTAGACCTACCAAAACTCAGGAGAAGGTCTACGTTCCTGTTAACGACTATCCAGAGATTAACTTCAGTATGATTGCTAACCCTTTAACCCTACTTACCAATGCTTTACCCCTGTTTTGCTTTCCTTTTGGAGTTTGATCAGACTCACCATCACACCCTCGGTGTTTTTGAGAGGCCTGGTCCTTCATCGAAATGGACTAACCCTTCACCCGTTCATCTAATCTTTACCAATCAGACACTAACGCTAGCTCTCTCGCACTAAAGTTGGTTTACTTATCGGTCCTCGAGGTAACACTCTGAAGAAAATGGAGGGAGATTCCGGTGCCAAGATCGCTATTCGTGGCAAGGGCTCTGTCAAGGAGGGCAAGGGCCGGTCTGATGCTGCGCATGCCAGCAATCAGGAAGAAGATTTGCACTGTCTCATCATGGCCGATACCGAAGAGAAGGTGAACAAGGCCAAGAAGCTCATTCACAATGTCATTGAGACTGTAAGTCAATGCCCCAGCTATGCCAAGCTCTTGCTAACACGTACAGGCTGCTTCTATCCCTGAAGGCCAAAACGAGCTCAAGCGTAACCAGCTTCGAGAACTCGCCGCGCTCAACGGTACTCTCCGAGACGACGAAAACCAGGCTTGCCAGAACTGTGGCAAGATCGGTCACCGCAAGTACGATTGCCCTGAGAAGCAAAACTACACTGCTAGCATCATTTGCCGCGTCTGTGGTAACGCGGGCCACATGGCTCGCGATTGTCCTGACCGCCAGCGCGGTGCTAGCTGGCGCAACAACGACGCGGGCGGTCGCCCTGCTGGTCGTATCGGTAGCGGAGATGTCGTTGACCGTGAGATGGAGGTAAGAGGCCCCTTTACTTCGCTAGCGTATCTTGTTACTAACAACTTCTAGCAACTTATGCAAGAGATTGGCGGAGGATCTTCCAACGGACCTCCTGCGCGTATCGAGGCCGGCCCTGGCTCTCAAAGCAACGCAGATGCGAAGCCCTGGCAACGAGGCCCAACTGGCGGGCCTGCACCATGGCGTACTCGTAACCAGGATTCTAACGAAGGAGGGTCATCAGCTCCATGGGCTCGAGATCGCGGCGGTCGTGGCCAGGACCACAATGGCAGCAACGGCGGCGGCGACAGCTACTACGGACAAGGCTACGGAGGTGCTTCAGGCGCCGCGGCTCCCTGGCAGCAACAGGCTCCTGGAACTCAGAGCGGGTATGGTGCTTATCCTGGTTATGGTTATGGAGCTGCGCCTGGAATGGGTGCACCTCCTGGGCTTGGCTCTGTCCCTGGTGGCGCTCCTCCACCTCCTCCAGGTGCTCCCCCAGGTTTGGGCGATATCAACGCCTTCATCCAGCAGTACGCCGGAGCAGCACCTCCACCGCCTCCTCCCTCTGGTGATGCGCCGCCTCCACCACCCAGCGACCAGCCTCCGCCACCTCCCCCTCCCGGTGCTTAGTCGAAGCAAAGACTGACGTGGATCCCTGGTCTCGGGGTTCTTCTGACATAATGTAAAGCTTCGACTAGCGTTTCGAGAACCATCGTTTCGTCAGACCGAACTATAAGAAAGGAGAGGATAAGCAATCGTTTCTAACGCGGCAGCGAACTAACCACTGCATTTGAAGAGTGTCGTTTGTAACTTGGCAATAGCGAGCTGTGGACAGGCATTCATTCAACTCATGTATTGCAGCTAGCCATGATTCATTCCAAAGGGACTAATCGCGTAGGCAAAATGTACTTGATAATTGAATTGTTTCGTTGACATGTTTAAAAGTCGTGTGGTTACCTATGTGAGCAAAATGTCGAAGTACTTGGTGTATCTGGCAACCGTCGATCCCTCGTCTAAGCAGCCATTCTCGCTTCCCAGTTTATGCATCTCTTCATGCAGCTCATGCATGCCTAAATTTAGTCCCCCGCATTGCTGCGATATTGGCGTCATTGAATGTACGTACTTTTCCTCTGCCGGAACAGGCACGGGAGCTTGGGCCATGTGACAGTGGAAGCATGGAACGCAATCGTCGCGAGCAGTTGCCTCACTCGAGTTCTACATACCTACACTACAAAATCATCGAGTCTCGTATACTCGGCTCAGGCGGGCGGGAAGTCGCATTCTTGAAGATCGATCTTTGTTGATGCAGTGCCAGTGCCTGCTTCTTTGGTTCCATTATCCGTCCTTCTGTTGACATCCATCGACAAGGGTCATCTGACCTAACTCTATCTGTCACTCCCTCTTGTCTCATCCTTCTGCATCCTCTTCTACGTGCCTCATTCTTTGCACTGCTACGCGTTGATACGAGATCCGACAATGACCCTACAGCTATAGCCTTTATATATCCTACCTACCTAATTCGTTTCTTCGCGACGCACCGACGTCTGCGCGTCGCTTAGATCACCTCGGCCTCACTACCAAGCGACCTCTCAGTCATCATGAGGGCTAAGAACCCCCTCGCCTTCCGACCAGGCCCCGTCTCGTTCTGGACCACCGTAATCTATCTCGCCCTCGCGATTCCTCTCATCTACGTCCATGAGACCGTTCCTCCAGCCCCAGCCGATCGCTCTCTGTATCAGGGCCTCAATCTGACCGAGGCATGGCTGGATTTACAAAGCATTACTCGCGCCTATCACCCCTACAATAGCCACGAGAATGACCGAGTACGCGGGTTTCTCATCAAACGCACAAAGGAAATTCTGGATCGCAACGACCTCTCCTATACTACCGAAACATCCGGTGGTGTAGACTGGTACTCTAGGTTAGTGTTCAACTTCGCACTTCAGAACACTTGCTGATAAGGACTAGAACCTCCTCTTTGGCGGACCAAAACTCACCCCTCACTTCTGATGATGCCATAGTTCAGTCGAAACCCCGCGGAGCAACTCTCTTCGATGACAGAATCTCCAACGTGTCCTGGACTTACAACACAGCCAAAGGCGCCGGCTCCGACATCTCCAAAGGAACATGGTTAGGGCAGTACTTTGAAGGGAACAACTACTATGTTTACATACACGGCACAGACGACCCTGATGGCGAATGGTGGCGCGATGAGTCCAAGTACAAGAAGTTCCGTGGCCAAGGAGGTGTTTTGGTCAACTGCCATTTTGATTCGTATGTTGCCATCTCTTGATGTTTACGTTTCGTTAACTCACGTCGTTCTAGGGTCTCTACCGGCTATGGTGCTACCGATGACGGCATGTCCTGCGTTTCAATGCTTCAGCTTCTGAGTTACTTCACACTCAAGGGTCGCCAACCCAAGAATGGCATCGTGCTTCTATTCAACAATGCTGAGGAAGATGGGTTGCTTGGAGCTCGAGCCTTCGGTTACAGCCCCTTGCTGCATTTTACCCACACATTCGTCAACCTCGAAGGCGCTGGAGCCGGTGGCCGTGCACTTCTTTTCCGAACCACTGACTTACAAGCTGCCAAGGTTTATTCCAAGAGTCCTCATCCATTGGGATCCGTTGTTGCTGCCAATGCGTTCGAAAGAGGCGTCATTAAGAGTGCAACCGACTACGAAATCTTTGCAGATGTTTTCGGCCAGCGTGGACTGGATATTGCCTTTTATGAGCCTCGTGCTCGCTACCATACCAACCAAGACGACACACGGCATACATCTGTTAACAGCATTTGGCACATGCTCTCAGCTGCCCTCGCGTCCACTGAGCAGCTGTCGAAAACGACGGGTACCATCTTCAACGGTGATCGATCTGATGGCAATTCCGAGCTCGTGCAGAACGGAAAGCAAGCTGAAGGTGTCTGGTTCGACATCTTTGGTGCTGCATGGGCCGTG
The DNA here is from genome assembly GCA_021655895.1 of Fusarium sp. NRRL 66739. NCBI lineage: Eukaryota > Fungi > Ascomycota > Sordariomycetes > Hypocreales > Nectriaceae > Fusarium > Fusarium sp. NRRL 66739. Next base: position 22,655 of record JAJJWO010000252.1, read on the forward strand.
TTCGCGCTTAGAGGACTCTTCGCATGGTCGCTGACACTTCTTGTCGCTACACCTCTGATTCTCATCGCATTCACTTATATGCTGGCGCGCAAGGACAAGTACTACTTTTTCTCTAGAGACATTAAAATGCACCACGACATTAACGATGACCCTGTTGTGCTGGGTGGTTGGAAGGGCCTCTTTCGCTTTCCTTTTGCGCTCAGCTTTGCTGGAGCGTTAACTATTGCGTCTACGCTTCTGCTTGCTAAGTTCAACCCACTCATCATCTACAGTAGCGGTTACGCTGTGTAAGTCTGCCTTGAATTATAGCTGAACTTGGCTGACATGTTATAGATGGTCAATGACGCTCTCGATCTTCTATTTCTCTTTCTGGTTGATTATGCGAGGATCCAGTTTTGTTCGCCCGACTGCGCTTCATCGAGGCTTTGTTCTCATGTGGCTTTTTGCTCTCGGCTGGGGCGTACAAGTAGTGTGTGCTGTGGCAGAGGATCGTATGCACATTGGCGCTCTTTATGCGACCGTGTTCTTCCAGTCAAGCATATTTCTGGCTCTACTCATCTCTCTACTGGAGCAATTCGCGCTGCTCGGCAAGCATGACTTTGCTCTACAGCTTCATGATGCTCATCAGGCGCGCGATGTTTCGAGCCGCGGCAACGAACAAGACTCAAGGCCTCAAACGGAGAGCGAACCTACTCAGGCTCAGGCTGCATCTGAGACTGGTGATGGCGAAGACGAGGCCGAAGATGCTACTGAGACTACTCCACTCAGAGCTGGTGAACCAGGTTACGGATCCAACGCCCAGACGTCATTTGCTAATACCTATCGTCGTGCGGCTGCCGAGAGCTCGCCTCCTCCGCCTAGTATGCGCCGATACCAGCCTTTTGGACATGAGCAGAGTTGGTCTGGCCGTCTTCCGACTTGGACCTGGATTGTCCAGTTTCTCCTGTTGGCTCCCGTACCTGTGATTCTGTTTGGTAACATTGGCCTGGTCGTGATGTCTGCTACACAGATGACAGGCACTGATGGAGGTAGCCTCCTTGTCCCTGTACTGTCCCTGGGCGCTCTCAGTATCTTCCTGTTGCTACCGCTCACTCCCTTCATCCACCGTGTCACTCACCATGTGCCGTTGTTCCTGCTATTTGTTTTTGTTGGCACATTCATCTACAATCTTGTGGCTTTCCCATTTTCTGACAGTAACCGCTTCAAGTTTTACTTCCAGCAAGTTGTTGACCTCGATAATGGCACCGACACTGTTTCCATTGTGGGCATTGAGGAGTATGCGCGCTCTGTTATTAGCTCCTTGCCGAGTACTTCGGGTCAGAACATTGAGTGTCAGCCAGCCACTAGGCGAGGCTTGATGGATTGTCGATACGATTCTTCATCTCTAGTTCCGAACCTAGTCAAGGACAAGGCCCCAAAGGATTTGGTTACAATCGAGACGATAGACGGTAGCAACGGATCGAAAGCACGGCTTCGAATCGACGCCATTGACACGAGACTTTGCTATGTTCGTACGTCGCGGCCAATCTATGGCTTCGCTGTTGACGGCGCCGGACCGAGGGATCCTCGCTTTGGCAAGTTTCCCTCAGAAGGGTTCAGTAGCCTTCAGCTTTGGCGCCGTGACCGTGATCGGCCCTGGACGCTGGATCTGTACCTCAATGATCGGTCCAGCTTATCTGAGGCGACAGAGTCGAAGCAAGAGGAGCCTGGTGATGGCGAGTTGAGGGTACGCTCAGCAGATGCAGCAGCAGCAGCAGAACCTCTAGAAGTCAGAGTCAGCTGTGCTTGGAGCGACGCAAACACACCTGGGACAATCCCAGCTTTGGATGAGCTTCTCAAGTATATGCCAACTTGGGCAGCAGTCACCAAGAAGACGGTCGGGCTCGTGGAAGTTCGCAAGACTCATAAAGTTTGAGCAGAGGATAGAAGCACACGGGGTAACATGAGGCATGGTATGGTCGGGCAAGACTTGGTTTAGTGCATTTCTAGAGTGACTAATGAGTTTGTATGGGTTTGAGAAACATGGTGCTAGCCATGGCTTGGGAGTTTAGGTCTAATTTGTGTGCATTGGCTTGGTCTGTTGCGTAATGAGCGAGTAACCTCTGTGTCGCGAAGAATATGAACAATCGAATATGCTTAAGAGCTTTGAGAAACGATGCTGCCAAGGTGATGATGATACGCATGGCGGACCACAAAATAATTTGCAGCATTTATCGAAAACCAGCTGTATGTGTGTGCCAGATTCGGGTTAAGTTGACATGTATCAAGAAGTGAAATTGTGAAATATAGCTGTTCTGTTTAGGAACACATTGTTAATAGTTGGCTCCCGGGTAGCTCAGAATCAGAATGCGCTTTACAGTGGAATCCACCAAAAGACTTATCTTTACCATCACCATCTCGATTAAGAGCCACTCAGTCACGACAGCCCATACAATGGCGCCTCAAATATGGCTTCCATCGGGACGCTCCAGCGGCGCTAAACGGAAGTCTCTCATCTACTATATATGCGGAAATCCCGGGCTTATCGAGTACTACACCGACTTCCTCAACATTCTACGCGGTCTTTTGGACAAGATTGAGCAAGGCACGACGTACGATATCTATGGCAGAAATCTGCTTGGCTTCGGTGATGATGATGATGATGATGATGATGATGATGCGCCTTTCGGCTCAGACAACAAACCGTGGGATCTCAATGACCAAATCGAAGGCATGTACGACGACGTCGCAGGCAGAGGAAAGGGACACGACTTTGTGATCCTCATGGGCCATTCAGTTGGCAGCTACATCAGCGTCGAGATCTTCCATCGGCACATGCTTCATCCGGAGCGAGCGCCGCGTCTCACGCTGCGACACGGTATCTTGCTCTTTCCGACGCTGACGCACATCGCCCGATCACCCAGCGGCGTCAAGTTCACGCTGCTGCGACGCCTTGTGCCGTTTCTCGACATAGCAGCAGCCCTGCTTGCGCGGGTGCTGCTTGGCGTACTAAGTCTCGCGAGCGTAACCTGGCTTGTACAGCGCTTGCTGGGCTTCACAGACGCGGCGGCGGGAGTGACAGCGCGGTGGCTGAAGAGCAGAGATGGGGTACGACAAGCGGTGCACCTGGGACTGTCAGAGCTCGAGACGATTTGCGAGGAGAAGTGGAGTGAGGAATTATGGGCTGCTGCTGCTGCTGGAGGGAGAGAGGATAAGGTGCCAAGGTTTTATGTGTTTTATGCAAAGACTGATCATTGGATTGATGATGGTGAGAGAAGGGGGTTTATTGAGAGGAGGGGAGAGAAAGCCAGGGTTGTGATTGACGAGGGTGACATTCCGCATGCCTTCTGCACGAGGGAGGGTAAGTTCAGATTTCTATTCTTTGGACAGAAGAGGTATGCTAACGTTGATGGTAGATGCGAGTTTGGAGGTTGCGAAGAGGGTTTGTGAGTGGATAGAGGAGATAGACGAGGGTTGTAGTGGGCACGATATATCGCCGCTGACCTAGATATACATAGCAACGTCCATTCTATTGGATCTCAAGTGTTGGCATCTAGCGGGTTGCCATCCTGGCGACGAGCCGGAATTACTGGTTTTCAGACAACATGACCCTTATCCTCTCCCCGCACAACGACGTCGACCAAGGCTGACCAGTCATGATTCCTTGTCACCACTTCTAGAAAAGCTCCGTGGCCAAGATTCGAGATGGTGTGTTGAACTAGGCTGTTGATTCGACAGCCACGCGGCGCCTGTCAGCATTCGCTTGTTTACTCGGCCGAAGTGTGTGTGCGATTACTACGACGAGTACGGACGTTGTGTCTCATCTTCACAAGTTCATCAACTGAAGCAGATATAAATATAATGCGCCACTGGTGTATTCGCCTATATATTTGCGGTCGATGGACCATTACTATTAACCCGTGATTTCATTTACAGATTCCAATACATATCCATATCCGTTTCCATATATCCATTTCCTCCTTGACTCGTAGCATTGCCTCGTCTCCAACTAGACAGCTAGTTCATGGCGAGAAATCGGCTTTCATAACTGACAACTCTGAATGCGTTTACAGAGCAAGGGCAGCAAGGGCGGCCATGGCAACGGCTCCGATGCTCTTAAGACCGGCAGCACCGTTCTGGCCGACCTCGGTGGGAGCAGCGCCGGGAGTGCTGGTGGCACCACCAGCACCCTCCTCGCTGGAGGGAGTGGCAGCAGGGGTGCTGATGACGGGAGGGACGACGGCTGAGGTGGTCTCGACGACGGGGGCAACCGAGGTGACGATGGAAGAGGTGACGACCATGGTGGTCTTGACAGCCTCCTCGGTAGTGGCAGCAGCAGCCTCGGTGGTCTTCTCCTCAGCGGCGCTCTCCTTGGGCGGGTTCTTGCAGAGCTTCTCGGTGGCGGGGAGGACCTCGTCTGAGGATGAGTTAGTATGGGAAGATTTATCTATGACATGTATGGTATAGTTGAGGAGACTTACTAATGGCAACGTCGGAGCCACACTTGTCAATCACGCAAGAGGTAGCGGCGCCGCGGACATCGCTGAAGTTCTTGCAGACACAGGCGAGATCGGTCGTCTCACAGCTGGTCTCGCTCTCGATGGCCTTGTCGAGGCAAGGAATGGCGCACTTGGGCACGTCACCAAGGCTCTGAGCCTGGACGGCGACGGCGAGGGCAGCGATAGCGAAAGAGTACTTCATTTTGAAGGTTGCTTTTGGTGTTTTTTGTAACTTGTTATATGCGAGAGCACAACGAGTGTATGGGGCAAGGCAAAGGCAAGGCTGAGCTGAATTGGTCCAAAGGAAGCGAGTGGATGAGGAGAGAAAGGAGGACAGTCAGGAGACGGATGGAGGGTAGGCTTTATGTAGCTATAGAGAACCGTCCTCGTGGAGCAGGTTTGGCTCAGGACCAGGAACAACAACAAGGTTTTTTCCAACATGGACTACATCATTGGCCTCTGAGATGCAATGTCATGTCATGCTACGGTGGTCGACCGTTCCAGGGCATAACTCACCAACCTCTTCCGCTCAGCTGTTGCTCCTCCCCGCGAAGAGTGTGGATGCGCTGCGACGAGCCGACGGAGCCTCCACGAATGAGAGGCAAGAAGAGCAGCAAGGAAGCTGAACAAAAGAGGCCTTTTGCTCAAACTCTCCCCGGGGGGTATGCCGTTGACTCGGACGGGGCCTGTTTCCGAATTCGAACCACACGGCCGAGTCGATCGACGGTCCGAGGGCCGTGTGAAGTGGACATGACAAGAGTCGGAGATTGGGCCTCGAACAAGATCAAGATGTCGTCTATGTACTACAGAAACACGAGGAGCGAGATCTTCTTTGTTGACCCACCCCCGGACATTAGACGAGCCTAGATCAAGGGACGCTGTGATGTCGTTTTCAGGGGAGAGAAAGCGGTTATCGTCGTGGACTAACAACATCTTTGAGGTCACATGCTGACAGCAAGGGTCTAGGGACCTAGATCCCGAGGGTCGTTGTTTAGTTTTAGTACTAGGCCCGACTTGAGCGGCGAGGCCGAAAAGAGCAGAAGGGAACAGAATAGAATAGTGAGGTTGGAGAGGGAAAAACAGGTTCTTGAAGGTTTAGCAACGGGTAGTGATTGTTAAGGTTGATCAAGAAAGATTGTGTTTAAAGGCTTTGATTTGAATTGTAGATTAAGATGGATTGTTTGTGGTAATTGGTCAATTGGGAATGTGTTGTCTAGACTGTCTAACTCTTACACAAGCCAAGCCAAGCCAAGCAAAGCAAGGCAAGGCAAGGCAAGGCAACTCGCCCTTCCCCGCATCGTCCCCTCGACAGACGGGAATAACTACACTAGTAGACTAGCTAGACTAGCACTAACTAGACCACGTCTTGCAGGGGTCTTTGCCAACTGCCTTCCTACCAGGGACAAATGCGCGTTTGGCCTGGCCTTGTTTGGGCGCCACGCCGAGGCTCGCTCACATGAAGAGACCAGGCTGCGCTGCCTGCTCCTCTATCCTCTAGGATCTGGTGGAGACGGATCGAATCGAATCGAGCAATGGCCTGACCAAGTGGGAAGATATCCGCTGCTGCCGCCTTGGCAGAGTTTGGCGAGGGCGGTTGGCTAATACGAGGAGAAAACTTGTAGATGCATCATTACCGATCTTGAACGGTTGCAGTATTCAGTGGCAAATCATGAATTAGAAGGTCTTGTGCCCATCTCATGTAAGGCCTCATCCTTCATCAAGTTGCTATGCCGCATCTCAATGCATTCAGCTACGCCTTACACAAGATGATCGTGACGACGCAATTCAAGATGCACTACCACCTGGCCCCTCACATGCAAGTCCTCACCCTCTCACCCAGATGCAGAAGCCGATCCTCACACCCTCCAAGTCTTGAGTGCCACGCAATGAGGCTATTTCGAGGTATAGATGCGTCTCTGTGGCGTAGTGGCCAGGGGCATCCAGTAACAGCACATCCCAGTATTGCCACACCACGCAGCCCAGATCAAGGAGAGGAGAGTAGAGGCTGCAAGTATTCTGACGATGCCAGTAAGAAATTTCTCCTTGATTAAAATAGCTGCATGCAACCGTTTCAGCTCAAGTCTGCATGTCGTGCCTTGCGAGTCAAGCCCTAGCTCTTAATGGCCGTCATAATATCCACGACAACACCACGATGAGCTCAGACGGATAGCCTAAGACGCTTTGGACGATGGTGATGTCTTCACAGGCTACAGTTGATCAAGGACCGAGGTATGACATGTGGTGATGGTGAATGTGCTTAATTGAGATCGCCCATGTAACTATTGCGATGAGCCAACAGTAAAACAAGCCAAAGTAGTCCGGTTGTAGCGGCCATGTGGAACCAAGCACGCCCTTTTCTAGTTTCTAAAGACCAAGCTGACCCTGAGACTAATGAGCTGACTCGATGAGAATTTCATGTTGAAGGGCGAGCCCAGTTTTCGAATTTGACTCTGTCTTCATGGGATATCCTGCCTCAGATGCAGCAGTTAGTAAGTGTTTACAGACGGACATCTAACCACCGAGCCAGTTACGGCACAGCTTGAAGGCCATAAACCTAAGGTGCATTTGGTAATGTCAGTGGTAATTATGCCGATGTTGCAGAGTGTTCAGGCTAGGGTGCTATGTGTTCTGTAAATGACAACATGCACGCAATACTTGAGATGGACTATGAATAAATGATAAGAGGTTTAAGACTGTCGTTGGAGCTTAAAGCTTAAAAAGTCTGTAGATTAGACGATTTGACTTGGTTCTTCTTGGGTTTATTTAACTAAATATGAAGATATATGGGATAATCCCGAGCATACGACCGACATCGTCTGCTTTGCCCCGAAGAATTCCATAATTCTCAGACGTATTTATTAGTGTTTACAGGTTGAATGTCATAGCGGTCATGCTAATAGCAGCATCACTCTGACTCCCATAGCTCATAGTCCGGGAAGTACTTGTTGCAAATTCTCTCCGCATAGTCGACGAGTGCTGGATATCCTCGTACAATCTTACCGGAAACAGGAGACCTGTAACACATTAGCAAGTGAATCAATATGGACAGTCAGAGTCACTTACGCTTCACATATCAACGCCGAAACAACAAACCCGAACAATGTGCCATCAGCCTCGGTTGGCTCATCTCCTCCAAGAACCCAGAATGGCATCACTCCTTGCGCACTTTTCCTTGATTCTGCTGCTAAAGCACCTACACTCTCCCAGGCTTCCTCCCTCAACGCCATGACTTCATCGTCTGTCAATCGCCCTGTCCCCTGTCCATGCAAAGTCCTGACAATACCTCGATGTACTAGCCACCCGATGGGAACCTGTAATGGCCAAGGAATCGAAGACAGAGCGTTTGCGCGCATGGTGTAATAATTATCGCACCACTTTTCAAGCATACCGTAGAAGTATACTTTATCCTCCAAAAGAGATCTTAGTGCAAGATCATACGAGTTGAGTGTAGGTGAGAGGTTTGCATTGACATCTGCAATGAGACCTTGGTCGACAAGATTCTTGATGATCAAGGTCGAATCGCCCAAGCGAGTTTCGTTCAGCTCAATGTAAGGGATCTTGCCGCGAGGTGCAGTTTTCGGAGAACCTGCGTCGACATGGTAGGGGGTTCCGGAAAAGCGTAGACGGGCTTCAAGCTTAATGACAAAGGGAGACCAAGTAAAGGCTCCTGGCTTTCTGAAGCCACGGAACACGGTGAGCTGGGGCGTTTCTTTGGAGGACATTATTGTTTCGGCTGTAGTGATTTGTCGATTTCTGGAGAGTTTTCCGCGAGTTTATACAACACCATTGACTTGACTATCGTGTCTCGGTTGTTGACCGGACATTGAGTCGTTGTCCGGGGACCCACTCCGGCCGCGAGGCGCAAAAAGCCCGGTACGGGGCCGTAAGATCGGGCTGACTTGGCCGAGTCTGGGAGTATTGTACATAGAAATGAAGGGTCCTCACCTCTAGGTCAATTGCCTGGTCCCACAGAAGTTTCTTCAACTGACAAAGAATTGCATCGCCTTGCGTCGATGGCTCAGTACAGAGCTGATTACAAATTGTCTTGATTATGCCTCAAAGAGCCCATATCATGGCCATGGCAACGTTTGACTCGAGAACTAATAAAAACTCGCTCGCCTGGACCTTCTCAAATGCTCAGTCATGCCCCGAGTTTTCGGCCAAATCCACTCTATTTCACCTCTCACCACCAATAGTGTCGCTGTAATGGCGTAAAACCCGTGGGGAATGACTCCGCACCATGACGGCACCAAGCCTTTGGGGAAAGAAAATAAGCATGAGCATGAGGGGAAGAAAATAGGAAATCATAGAATCGACGACGTCTTAAAAAGAGCGGATTCTCCCACTTGTCGAAATTTATTCAGTCATTCGGTTTAGATATCTCAAGACATAGACAATATGAGCGCAAAGACCTTCAACGTTGGCATTGTGGGATATGGGTAAGCTCATCACCTCACGACATCAGATCATCAGCTAACTCACCAACAGCTCTTCAGCCAAGACCTTTCACATCCCCTTTCTCACACAGACTCCCCAGCTCAAGCTGTACGCCATCGTTCAGAGATCTCCCAAGGAGGGCAACTCAGCACCAGCAGACTATCCTGATATCAAGCACTACACCGACAACAACCAACTCTTTGCCGACTCTGCAGTCGACCTCGTCATCATCACCACTCCTCCAAACCACCACTTTGAGATCACAAAGGCTGCCCTCGAGGCCAAAAAGCATGTCCTGACCGAGAAGCCTTTTGTGCCCACCTCTGCCGAGGCCGATCAGCTCATCGACATTGCCAAGCAGAACGGCAAGCTTCTTTTCGTCTACCAGAACCGAAGATGGGATGCCGACTTTGTCACCCTCAAGAAGCTTGTCTCCGAAGGTACGCTGGGTCGCATTGTCCAGTTCGATAACCACTTTGATCGCTACCGACTGGTTCCATCCAAGAACTGGAAGCTGGACCTCCCCCTGTCCCAGGGCGGCAGTGCTCTCTACGACCTAGGAACCCATCTCATCGACCAGGTCTACGTCCTCTTTGGAAAGCCTCAGGCGGTCCACGGACGTCTCCTTTCTCAGCGCAGCGGCAAGTTCGACTTTGATAACCCCGACGGCGTCTCAGCCGAGTTGACCTACTCCGATGGCCTCCTCGTCCACATCGGCATCAGCGTCCTGAGCGCCGAGGTCGACCAGCCTCGCTTCTGGCTGCGTGGCTCCAAGGGCAGCTTCCGCAAGGTGGGCATGGATCCTCAGGAAGCGGCCCTCCAATCCGGCAAGAAGGCCTCCGAGGAGGGCTTTGGACAGGATGACGCCAAGAACTACAGGTTGGTGCTCGTCGGCGACGATGGCAAGCCCCGAGAGCAACAGCCTCCAGCCATCGAGTGCCCTACTTATCAGGGCTTCTACTCTCAGCTCGCCAAGGCTATTGAGAGCGGCAAGGAGGAGGATTCGCCTGTCAAGGCTACTGAAGCGCGGGATGTGTTGCAGATTATTGAGGCTGTCTATGAGAGCGCCAAGACAGGCAAGGACGTTAACTTTGCGTGATGGGATAGAAGGAGATTCGACGAGTTTAATGATTGAGAATATAGGTACCTAAAGCATGTTGTAATTCAAAGGTTGTGTCTAGGTAGCGACTCCGACCGACGGTCCGTGATAGAAAGTGCAACCAAGGCACGCGACTTGGACCTTTCACCATCGTCAACATCCAATCATCCATACCTTAGGTATTCATGACTACAGCCGACATAGAAGCTGGGCCTCGGCCCGCCTCCGCCTCTGGTCTCTCAATACGTGTAACAGATTAGAAGTCGTTTATCTCGTTTCTCATCCTTCCTTTCACCCACCTCCGCCACATCACCCGTATCCGGTCCAAAATCGCCGACCCCAAGGGGAGCGACCGCATTTCGTACGACATACGAAAGGGGACTTGCCGCTGGTGGATCATTTGGTTCTTCATCATGCTTGCGTGGACCATCGTTGCTAGTCTTATTCAGAATCGCTACAGCCTCAGACTGCACACAATCGCACCGCCGCGGTCACGACGATATATGCTTGCCGTTGAAGTCTCGTCGTTTAGTGGAGGCTTCGCCATGGCCCAAGGCTTCGCTTTACTTCGAGGAGCGAGGTCAGGCATGGAGCGCATCAGGCATGCTACCAATACAGTGGCATTTTCTCTGCTTTATGCGACACAGCCTGCTGATCCCGGAAAGATAGAGCTGTCAGACAATGATCGACTCGACTACGAAGACCAGCAAAGGATCCTGCAATCGCGTGTCTTCGCCTGTATCACCTTGCTCACAGCATACCCCGTATGTATACTGCATCAAGCACGAGGGAATCGAATCGACCCTGATGTGACCAAAGTCTGCCGCGAAAGCGCAGCTCGACTCAAGACCATGCACCCAATCAGAACCCTCGAATACTCCTATCAACACCCGGACTCAACAGTCTCGGCCCCTTCTAAAGATGACTTCAGTGATGCCCAAGGATCCATGTTCCTTGAGCTTCTGTCCTTGGACATTGAATTGGAGTTCCGCATCCCTCACAAGCATAGCAAGATTCCACCCACGGCTTCATCCAATGTGCTCAAGGATATCCGCAAAATTATCCAAAACCTCACCAGAGACAGCCAACTTGATCCAACCGAGTCTGCCATGATCCGTGAGTCATATCCCACCCCCAAATCAGCCATGCTATCTATCACTCTTCTCACCTACTACGGTACCTAGGTGAAAACGTCGACGCCCTGGCCAACGCTAGCAGGGAGTGCATCATCAATTCTCGCTTCGACGTCCTTCCCACATTCTTTCCTGTCGTGCTTCGGCTCCTTGGCTACGGCTTTGGTTTTTACTTTCCCTACCAGTCCAAACTTCCAATGATACAATCGGCCAGTCTCCAGAAGACTGGACTCCACTACCTCGGGATAGCCGCTGCAAGCGCGACGATATTCACCATAATTGGGGAGCTGTCTCGGATGTGGGATCCTTTCCAGAAGGGTATGAACTCGTACGCATGGACGTTGGGTATCGCCAGGGAGCTGGACTTTATGTTACAGGAAGATGGGAAAGAGTGGGGATACAACCTTGAGTACCATACTGTATGTCCAAGCATTGCTTTTACGAGGAATGGCCGGGTCAAGGTGCGCAAGTAAGAGGCCAGAAGACATGGTTATAGACCTTAGGAAAAGCGTTGTCGAGTATCATGTAGTAATGGTATGTTGTGGGCAAGGTTCCGGGCTTGTAAACAAGATCAATATCTTGCGCAGGCTAAGCAAAAAATGACTGCCACGTGAAATAGGTTCTGATAATCCAGTACATAGAACTAATCAAGATAGGTATCCTAAAAAGCAAACCGCCCAAACCATGTATAGAAAAAGCAAACCAAGAGCCACAGACTCGACTATCTATTCAACCCATATAGGTCCACATCTCAATGCATTGCCTCAACATGCTTCAAAAGAATAACTCCAGGCGTCTCGTTCCTCTCTATACGTATTTTTGTTTCCCCCTCTCCAAGACTATCTTTAGACGATAAGTATCAATCCAGCGACGGCCGCCGCTGCGGCGACGAAAGCGCTGCTGCCCACCAGCTTCGAGGCGAAACTTTCAACTTCGATCTCCTCACCGATAAACGTTGGCTCATAGACGCCAGGGTCACTCTGGTCGAGGGTACCGTTCCAGCAGTAGTTCGAGAAGCATTCCTTGCACTTATCAGGGACAGTAGTGTTTGTGCGGTCAAAGCTGCGTGAGAGCATAGCACAACCAACACAGACGGGCCAGTCCTTGTCACGGGTGCCGTTGAGCATGGTAGCCACGGCGTAACCGTTCTGAATTATGGCCGAGAGCTCGGACGAGCCGATGCTCATCTGGAAGGTTGAAATGTTGGAAGCGTAGATGTAAGGGTAGTTGGGGATGTAGACAATGAGAGGCGACGGCTCGGTCAAGTTGGTCGCGTTGCAGCCGAAAAAGGTAGGGCGAGTGTTGAGACCCAGGTTGAGGAAAGTGTTCTTGTCTGGGATGCTGGGGAACGAGGAGCCCTTGGAGATGTCCTCGAGGGATCGCTCGTAAGTCGCGATCGGGGATGCGCCGTTCGGCCAGCTGTGCTCAGTGTCGGCAGACGAGTCGAAAGAAAAGACAACATCGACCTCGCGATCTTTGCGAATGTGAGGGTAGTAGGGGATGTTCTGGAGATCCTCACCGCCGTCCACAAGTGTAAGTCGGTCCGAGTCGGAGCTCAAGTTCACCTCCTCGTTCCAGCCCTTGAAGGGGTTGGGTGTCCAGTCAGCAATGTCATTGTTTTCGTCGCCAATAGCTTGGAAGACAGCAGAGACGGCCTTGACAGCGACATCCGGCACATCATCAGGGACATAGTTGTTGTCAGGGTCATTGATGTACAGGACGATCTGGTTGAAAAGACTGCTCGAGGTACCCATGACGAAGCCTGCATTGTCGAAGCCGGCAATGCAAGACTTGTCTTTGGGAAGTGTGCCGTTGTTGAACTCTGATCCCACATACTTTAGAGGAGCAAAACCCTCCAGAACGGAATCGTAGGACCCAAATTCCCAAGGGTTGAACTCAAAGTTAGTCGCGTTGAGACTGATTAGCTTCTCGCCAGGGGCTCGGCCGTCGGCGATGATGATGGGCATGGGGGTTTTGCCCTCAGAGAAACCGGGATCATCAGCAAGGGAAGACCATGTGTAGGAAGGGCCGCCATCTGTGGCGTTGATGAGCTGGTATGACAGCATGCGGCCCCAGTAGTCAGTGAGAGATCGTTCGTAACCGGCGTCGTCCTTATCAGAAACCGCGGTCATGATTGAGTTGTAGTATCCGAGCAGAGAGTAGCTCTCGGGCCCCTCCAGGATCGAGTTTTCCAACTGCCAGATACCAGGATAGTTTACGCTCTCCTGAACAGATGTAAAGTTGTTCATCATCAAACTGCCCACCAGCCATCCACCTCCTGACAAGCCTGAGAGATATGTCGCGCTTTGTAGAAGGCCACCGAGGTTTCCATCGGCGTCGCTGCCGTCAGAGCGGATGTCCCAAGCTGCCAGGGCGCCAGCGCCGCACAGCATGGCACGGTAGCCACCTCCAGAGATGGCGATTCCAATATTGGGTAGAGCTGTTGCGTTGGACTCGACATCCTTGAGGTACTCGTCGCTGTCGAAGTCGGGAATAGATAGGCGCTTCAGGAGAGTTCGGATAGGGGAGATGGTCTCGTTGCGGCGCTTGAGGAGCCAGTCACGCTCCATAGTTGAGATACTGGAGCCATTTCGAATCGTCGGACGTTTGCTCGGGCAGTCGACTTTGGCCGGGGTGTAGCCGTCGGGTGCTTGAGGCGTGCCTCGTCTCGAGATTGATCTTGAGTCTGAGTTGGAAATAGCGACGGTGGCATCGTCAGCTGCGATTGGGTCGTATTAGCCTCGAATAAAGACGTATAGTTGTAGGAAGTAATGCGACCACACTACAAAGGACACCATGCGTCGCGAATATAGTATAGCCGTGAAGCGACAAACGCAATTGCAGGGGTAGTCTGGTTTTACCTGAAGGTGTAGCAGCGACAGGGCCAAAGGCAGCACTGGCAGCCAGCAAAAGGGCGAGGCCTGTTGAGAGGGCCATGCTACCTGTAGCTACCGAGCGGTAAAGAAGGAGTTGAAAGAAAGACGACGAGAGCGAAAGTGTCGCTCAAGTCGTCGGGGATAAGAAAAGCGAACAATTCGCACGTCGCTCTGGTGAGGGATGAAACAGCCCAACTCTGTTTAAGGATCGGCGGTTGTGATACAGGGAGTAGAATTAACGGTGCAACGGCGCGGAAAAGAAGGAAACTGAATATACATATATCAATCAAGAAGATGGAAAGAAATGGGATATCAAAAAGAAAGTAATAGTTGCTCCAAGTCCAAGAGAAAATAAAGGCAAAGAAATAATTCAGTTGTTTGTAAGAATGAGATTTCGATGTGGGGGAAACGGGGATGGGCAGTTTAATTGGTATCGTCCACCTACCTATAATTAGCGGCCTTGGTCCATATAATATAGAGAGTATGTACGGATTACAACTTCTCTCATGCTTCTATTTCTTATTCCCATCCGCCGCCAAGAACACCATTATCTTACCGTCGCCACTCTTTATGCAATGCCAAGTCCGCCCAGCCCCGCGCCGCCTTTCTGAGCTGTCCATGACTGTTTCCAAATAGGCGCTTCTGCTTCTGGCTGCTTGTTGCACAGCGGTTATACAGACAAAGACCAATCTGTACAACATGCATCAAACAAGCCATATGCCAGTTCCTAAAGCGCACGAGAAAAGAGTTGATCTACCTATCCAAGACGACTTGGTAGTTTCAGATACCAGGTAGCAGGTACCAAAAGTCCAAAACCCAATATGAGGTGAGATGGACTGCAGACAGCCTCAGCTTACAGAGGGCCCGAGGGATATATTCCCCCCTGCGCCCAGCCACTAACACGCCTTGAAACGTGCCAGGTACCCCCCGCTTAGGCACGGCCGCAACGCGCGCAGGGCCATGGAATGACCTCACCTCATCTTGGACTCGGACACGCTCAGCTTTTATACGTCCATCATAATGCACAGCTACCATGTTAGACGTGATTACCCCGTACACTTTAACCAACTGATCGACTGTGTCAAGACATCAAGCATAGCACAAACTATAAAGAACAAGTCCCTGCAAACGCCCGCATGTGCCATCGTGCCACCAGCACCGAGATTAAAGGAGAACCCAGCCCAGGACGTGAACACCCGCGTATTTGCGTCAAAACACGACAAGACTCCCTTGCCAAGACGGCTTGGCGGCTCTCTGGCGTTTGCCACACTTCTTTCCGCGTTTAGAGGTTAGATATACAGAACAATGAGCGCTTGGTTCAACCATTTTATTTGATGATATCGTCGCATCGGCGGTTGTTTGCACTGCCATTCTGTCAGCAACTCAGCACGCCGTTGCTGTTGGCATCAGCTTAGCTTAGGTAGCTTAGCTTAGATCCACCCTTGATCACCAATGCCGCTTAATGTATCGCTTGTCCTAGCTTAGGGCCGTGGACGGACATGGCCATGGATCTTTGGTACTCGGCCGATCTGGGTTTCAAAATGATCGGCTTCCTCGTTCATTAGTATACTAGCCTCGCGTGTTTCAAATTAGTAGCTCTTCCTCTTCCATTTCGGATACAGCCGTCGCTCCCGTCTTCTCAAGAACCAACCAAACTTAGAATGGGTATCAATAGTATAATAGTCTACATGTGCATACCTAGGTATGCATACGTTGCTTTCATCGGTGCCCTCAATCAGCAAACTCGTCCCCCGCGGGCTCTCGTCCAAAGGGATGGTTGAACTTGAGCAGGCCATTCAATCCGCCCACCCACGGGTCATCGTCTTCTGTTCGGATCATGCACGGCACACCGCCATGCCATTCCTCTCCAGGGCCAGCGCGTCCAACAAATTCGCCCTCCACCCGAATCTCGGTCCCTGGCGACACTCCAACACACCGCTTGCCGTCGATGCTGAGGTCAAGTTCCCGGCCGCGGTTCTTTCTACTCATCCGCAAGGTGACTTTGGTGTCCAATGGGAGCACTAGAGATCGGAAACTGAGACTGCAGGGGCTGATGGGTGTAATGAGGAGGGATTTGACCAGAGGATGGACAATTGGACCCCCTGCACTAAGACTGTACGCCGTTGAGCCTGTTGGAGTACTGATCAAGATGCCATCGGCTGTGGTTTCGGTAAGGAAGTGGCCGTTCTGGTATATATCAATGATAGCCAGATGCGGGTGAGATCCTCGATGCACCGATATCTCGTTAATAGCTCTGAGTGACGGCGATGGCTCTTGGGGATCTGCTAGCGCTTTCGCCCCTGATTTGGCCTCGCTCGACAGAGTATCCGAGAGCCAGTGGTTGATGTTGTTGCCAGACGGATCAAAGACATCCGCCTTGATACGATGTCGAAGCAACACTTTGGAAGCTCGGCGTAGACCCATGCTCTTGCCTAAGTGCCTTACCCATCCTGTGTTGGGCGTATCCCAATCGCCTCGAGGGTAATTGGCCTCGCGCGTAGCAACGTCACTGCCACTCATATATGTCTCCCTCCAAGCCTTTTTGTATTCTCTGAAATCCCACTCACCAAGGAAACCCAACGTGCCCATGTTGAACGACAAGATTGGTGGAACGGAACCATGGAGCTTGTATAGACTTGCCGCTCGCAGGACAGTACCATCTCCACCAAAGGTTGTGATGACGTCAATCTTGTCGGCCATATTGGATCTGGTATCAGAAGCGTAGATGGGAAATGTGAGACGATCTTTCAGCAAGTTGGCGATTCGTGGCTCGAAGACGAGGTTAACTTCGGGGTATTCACTGTGGAGATAGGTCGAGAACTTGACGACAGCGTCGACGACGGCATCTGAATAGAGCTTGTGGACAATAAGGAGGTTTCGGGGAGGCTCGGGCCAATTCAACGACAGTAGAGAAGAACCAGGCTTCGTGCTTTGCAAGTAGCGGGGATTGATTCTATCCGGGAGCTCGGCGATGCTGCGAATCTCGGATCCATGGCGGATCGCAGTGGTTGAGAGCAGACGACATATTGGCAGCGACTGCGTGTAAGTCGTTGACGGTCGAGCAAAGATGTGATTTATCGGTCGTCGATACAACACAGGCTCGACGAGCGTCAGGCCTCTGATGAGAGCCCTCTTAGACATGGTATGATCTGTCCGGCATGACCACGATGGTTTATCAGAGAATTAACCACGAATGACGCTGAAGCGCATTTTGGACATGGCAGAAAGACGAGGAGGAGCTAGTGGTGGGGAGGTTGCTGCACACCGCCTGCCACTTACAGATGAGAAGAAGGATCATACAAGAGCTGCAGAACTGTTGAGGGCGAGCAAAAGCTTGTAGCCTCATAAGTGAAACACTAGATCAGCTGAAATAAATGTATGACCTTTTATGGCTCTTGTATAAGGTCTTGCATCTCAAACAGCTCTAGCCATCGCCAAGTGATCTCATATGGAAAATCTCTGATTGGCCAGCGGCGATCGGCGCTCTAAGCACCGGATCCCCGTCCTCATGGATCCGAGGCATCCGCCTGATGTCACCAGCAGCTACCTACAGGCACACTTAACTTTAACAATAAGCTCATTTAGACCTTGGATCATGTGCACAATGTTTCGCAGCCTTATCAGCCTCCTCCAGCTTCGGTAGACGGTCTCTCTGGTTCTTTGTTTGCTGCCACGAGGCTGAGGTTGGCTGTGCCACGCGACCCCTCGTCTTGACTCTCACTCAGCTAGCTTGCTTGCCCGGGCAGAAACAGCACAGCAACTGGGAGCTATAACAGTGGAAGGGCGTCTTGTTTTTCGCTCTATTTATCCCTTCATCGCGATATCTCGTATAAACTTGACTGAGCGAGACAAACGATACAACCCCAAGATGCCGCCCGTCATGGCTGACACAAAGAACGCTGGTCCGTCAGAGACCGTGATCCCGTCGCCGGAACTTCTCGCTGGACTCGCCGAAAAGTCCATGGCGGAAGAGCAGGCGCCGAAACCGAAGCAGGAACATCCTTCAGGGAAAGAGGGTTATGGCACTTTTATGCAGATTGTTCGTGGCGTATTGTTCGCCTTCTACTTCTTTACATGCTGCATCATGTATGAATGCCAACAGCCATACTACCCATATATATATCAGTGACTAACAGGCTATAGCATTCATCTTACCCAACTCATGGGCGTGCCACTGTATTTTGTTAACCGAGACTGGTACTACGCCTACATGGCCATGACAAAGCGCTCGTTCTGTCTTACCACAACCCTCATGACCCAGATTTGGGGCCCGACAACAATCCGAATCAGCGGTGACGAGTCGGTAGCCGGCCAGATCAAGTTGCGGCCCGATGGAGGAGTCCAGTTCCAGTTTCCCGAGCGTTTGGTCTTGATCGCCAATCACCAGGTACGGGAGCGTATTGTTCATAGCCCTGATATGTGCTGATGCCTGTACTAGATTTACACTGACTGGCTTTATCTCTGGTGGGTTGCTTACGCCAACTCGCCTGGTATGCATGGCCATATCTACATTATCCTCAAGGAGTCTCTCAAGCACATCCCACTCCTTGGTTGGGGGATGCGCTTTTATGGCTTCATCTTCATGTCGAGAAAGATGGCATCTGATCAGCCCCGGTTGGCCTACCGCCTTAACAAGCTCAAGCAACGCAAGATTGATCCCAACGGAAAGGCCTATATGGATCCCATGTGGCTGCTTCTGTTCCCCGAAGGCACCAATCTCTCCAATAATGGACGTCGAAAGTCGGCTGGCTGGGCCGCCAAAAACGACCTCAAGGATCCTGACCACGTCATGATCCCGCGCAGCACCGGCATGTTCTTTTGTCTCAATGAACTCAAGGGAAGTATTGACTACGTCTACGACTGCACAGTCGCATACGAGGGAATCCCGTGAGTACCACCTTTGAGCCCTGTTACACAGCATTGGAACTGTCGACTGACCGACGAATGTAGCCGAGGTGGATACGGCGAGGAGTTCTTTGGCTTGTCTAGCACTTATTTCCAGGGACGCCCTCCCAAGTCGGTCAACTTTCACTGGCGCCGTTTCCGAATTAGCGACATGCCGCTCCATGATCAGAAAGCCTTTGAGCTATGGCTCCGTGAGGAGTGGTATAAGAAGGACGCGTTGATGGAGGAGTACATGAAGACTGGTCGTTTCCCGCGCATGGCTGATGGCAAGGTCGACTATATCGAGACTGAAATCAAGACACGACAGCCATGGGAGATTCTTCAGATATTTGCCGTTGTAGGCACCGCTGCGTTGATTTGGCACAACATTAAGAAGACGGTTTTGACGGCGACTTCAATCTTTCGATGACGGGAATATGTACTATCAGGATAGCTGGGAGTGGGTGGATGGATCGGTGCTTTGGCGCAGCTGGTTGCTTGTGAGTCATGTTTTGGGGGTTACACAGATCCTGTGAGATGGACAGACAGGGGTTGCTTGAGATGATTTGCATCAAGGCGTGGACATTCTCCTCTCTTGGGTTTTACGAGCATTGGCGTGATTTATGACATGAAGGAGATACCGAGGCATAGGCTGGTTGGGAAGGGTACATGGGAAGAATGAATGATGAGGCGACGAGGTCAAGATTCGGCCTTTATCCGAAAGCATACCTACATTGAATAGCAATGGGATGACTGAAGGTAAAGCGTCAACTGAACGACATATCTGCACCACTCATTGACTACATGAAAAGGTCATAAGTGCGTGCCATTCATTGATGACGCTAGAGATCGGAATGCTTGCCCCAAAGAGACGGCACGGCACCTGCTCCAAGTCCTTACAGTGACAACGCAACTGGGTCGAAACAACCACAAGTTAGCGCAGCGCTGATCTGCCCAACTGGGAGCTAGGAGTTGAGTTCCAGACCAGACAGGGCAGGCCAACCTTGACAGACCTCGGCATCCAAGGTCGCTCTATGAGAGACTATTGGCTCGGACAAGGAGGTTGATGCGGGGGTGGAGAAAACGCGGGGAAATAGGCTTCAGGAAGTTAATTAAATGATTTAAGGAATTGATGTTGATTTGAGCTGTTGTTTCTGAGATGGTGGTGGTAGTCTCGGCGTAGTCAAGAGTTCACGGAGCTTGAATTGAGTTGACAACCTACTAATTAAGTACAGTAAATTTACGGCTTCTGGATACTAGTGAAGAGAGAGCGCAATGAAAGGGGGTGGCTTGCTTGGGACCTTGTCGGTGTAAGTGAGAGGTTGATAGCCGCTGCTGTTGTGCTTCGGTCGTAATATTAGCTTGCCACAGCATGCATATTAATATGCCCAACACAAACATGGCAATTTATCAGTTCTCGCTTCTGGCAACACGGGGCGCAGACGCTTGGATGCTATCGAACAAAGCCTACTCTCTCTGCTTGCACTTCTGAGCTGAAAGTGGCCTACGGCACAAACAGCCAAGACTTTGCTACCCAAGCCTCTTTTTTACAGCTTGCGTAGATGCTGATCTGCTGATATCCAGATATCGGCAGTCTAACCTCTCGGGGTCGAACCAAGCCATCGCCGTTTAATGACAGCCCTCCATCGCATCTTGACCCCAAACGGGCAATCCTCCGATGTGGCAGCTAGGGAGTTCTCTACTTACCCCGCAAAGTCGGACGAGTAGTAATGTGAACACCCCGGATCTTGGGTGGAGCGAGAACGTCGCCGGTAGATCTTGCGGGGGAGCCAGGTCAAGGTGCTGGTGGTGCTGATACTGATGTTGACGCTGATGCGTATTGTATTCCAGGTGCTCAGGTCAAGGGGTGTGCGTGCTTGCTTGGCATTGACCGCCACCCGAGGCATGTTTGTATAGTATGCGTCTCATCGAGGTGATTGGACTAGGTTGATCCATGATGTAGCCAAAGTAGCTCGGAGGAGCTGCATATAAAAGAGAGGCGATGATCTTGGCCAACAAGAGGAGAAACTGGGGACAAAGAAAATCAAGACCCAGGTGAAACAGCTCAAATACCTTGTCTTTTCGTGGAACCCTATTCCATTGCCTGTCCGCCTTTCTTTCAAAAGGGGTGTGTTCTACCATTCTCCTCTCGGAAGTGATTGTGTAACCAGACATATCCTTCTTTTCTCCTTTCCTGTCCCACATTGTCCTTCTTCCCTCTTCCTTGACTGCTGAGGATAAGGTATATATCCATTCGACTTCTCCCTGATAGAGACAAAGCCTCGAGACATCATGGAGAAATCATCCGCAGGAAACGACATGGCCCCGCTCGAGTCCCAGGCCGAGTTCAAGCACCTCGACCAGGCCCCGAGCAAGGTCAGTTCTGAGGTCGAAGATGACCATGGCTTCACGCCAGAGGAACAACGCAAGATCATCCGGAGGGTTGACCGTCGACTCGTTGTCACAGTGGGCGCCATGTACTGCGTCTCGCTCATGGACAGAACCAACATGAGTGCTGCCAATATCGCAGGAATGAGTGAGGAGCTTGTCCTCACCGGGTATCGATATGTAAGTCTCTCATCATGTGCCATTGGGCTTTGCTAACTGGCGTAGAACATTGCCAACTTGGTCTTCTTCATCACCTACATCATCTTCCAGCCTCCGTCGACTATTCTCATCCGCAAGGTTGGCCCGCGTGTGCACCTTGCCCTCATCTGTGCGCTTTGGGGCGCCGTCATGGTCGGCATGGGCTTCGTTAAGAGCTTTGGTCAACTGGCGGCGCTTCGAGCAGTCCTCGGGTTCTTTGAGGCTGGTTTCTTCCCTAGCTGTGTCTACCTTCTGAGCACTTGGTATACACGATGTGAGTCCCCTCATACTTTGGGATGTCGCTGAACCACTAATGGATATACAATTAGACGAGGTTGGTAAGAGATACTCAGCCTTCTACCTGCTTGGTTGTGTTGCCTCTGCTTTTGCTGGCATTCTCGCCTATGGTGTACGTCTCCTCAGTCCAGTCTCGCTGTCCACTTCCTTGACTCACACACACTCACTCGCAGCTTATGCAACTCAACGGCCGCGAGGGCCTCACTGGCTGGCGCTGGATCTTCATCATCGAAGGTACCATCACCATTGCCCTCGGTATCGCAGGCTATTGGCTCCTCGTCGACTTCCCCGACTCGAAGCGCAAGAACTGGTCTTTCCTCGGTCTCCGTGAGCGTCAATGGATCGTCGAGCGCATCCGCAAAGACCGTGGCGATACAGAAGTGCCTCCCTTCCACTTGGGTCGCTTTCTTCGCGGTGGCTCCGATTGGAAGGTCTGGGCATATGCCATGATCTTCTTCGATACCACCACCCTCAGCTACGCCCTCGCTTACACTCTGCCCATTATCCTCATTGGCAACATGGGCTTTACTGTGGGTGAGGCCCAGTGTCTCGTGGCGCCTCCCTATGCTTTTGCCGGTATTGTCATGTTTGGAACTGCCTGGGTCGGCGACAAGTACCACCTCCGTGGACCCATCATCCTCTTCAACTCACTGCTCTGCCTCATCGGTCTACCCATCATGGGCTGGGCAGCGAGCCCCAACGTGCGCTACTTTGGCGTATTCCTGGTGACGGCTGGAGCCAACAGCAACATCCCAGCTGTCATGTCCTTCCAGGCCAACAACATCCGCGGTCAGTGGAAGAGGGCCTTTTGCAGCGCCACGCTGGTGGGCTTTGGCGGGTTTGGTGGTATCGCGGGGAGCTTGGTGTTCCGTGAACAGGACAAATTGACGGGGTACAAGCCCGGCATGTGGGCTTGCATTGCGTGTTCGCTGCTGACTATCATCCTCGTCTGCCTCTGTGACTTTGATTTCAAGAGGCAGAATGCCCAGGCCGACAGAGGCGAGAAGGTGCTGGAGGCCCATGATGTGAGTGATGCCATGCCCCTTTTGATGGTTTGATACAATCACTGACAGCTCTAGGATGGTGCTTCGCCCGACTTCCGATATACTTACTAAGGTGGATGGATGGGTGTATCTCAGGTCCTGGGCTTGAGATGTTCTGTTGCTTGGTGTATTTGTTCCAGTATAGCCCGTAATGACACGCATTGTTCACATCCCTTTCCCGACTCTCTGAATGTCGCTAGACTCTGCAATGCAATATGCAAAAGGTATTGTTACGTCAAACGCTGTTCGTCCCTCCGAGTCATCTTCTTCTGTATAGTGTTACTCTCCATCTGATGACGCCGTGTCTCTTGTTCATCCAACCATTACCATCGCACATTGTACACTCCCACCCGAACACTTGGCCTCCCACCGAGACCGACAAAGAAATCTTTTCTTTGCCATTTCCACAAAAGCCCAGCTCTGTCCGCCATGGAGGCTCTACAACTTTAGGCCGTTTCGATTCTCCTTGAGATAATGAGCCATCCAGAGTACGCGGTCCCAGTATACCTGGGTCTGCTTGTCATTATGCTGCTTCTGTGGCTTCTGCTTCCCATCACGTTTGTTGCACTGCTGGCAGTCAAATTTCATGTCGAGAGGAGGGAGGCAGAGTGGTTGGAGGAAGGTTTACTGCCGCCGGGCGATGAGATGCAGTTGGAATATCAGACGTTTGTTCGTGGATGGAAATGGGTTGGATGAAGTGCTGCTTGTAAGAATCCCTCTATCTAGTAGGAGATAGCTAACTTGTTATAGCTGGTACAACTAGCCGCAGACTACTTAGAATGTTTGGAGCAATTGATTATTACAATAGACTGTTGGTCAGTCTCAGACCGTAAGTAATATTGATACAATGTGTAAGCTATGTATTTACATCATGAGCAGGGACATGGCAACACCAAGGACAGCTGCGAGGAGAGACACTCTAGCGCCACTGGCCGAGTTATCACCGTCGCCTCCTCCAGAGCTTCCAGAGCTTCCACTGCCGGATCTAGCCTCCTCCTGATCCGCATCCTCGCTGCTTGTCTCGTTCGTCTTGACAACACGCTCCTCCAGCTTGGGGTCAAGAGGGTTGTACGCCTCAAAGTAGGCAATCAGCACTTCATCCTGGCTGTCCAGAGTCGCGAGGTTCTTGTCTTGATAGGTGAAGAAGTTGTCGCCGCCGCCAGCCAAAAAGTCGAGGGTAACGACGCGGTACTTGCGGTCATCCTCAAGGGCCTCGCCGTCGATAGTGGCGTTGACAAGCTTAGAACCATTGTTGTTATCTGGGTTGTATTCGATCTTAAGACCCTTCGAGATCTGGAACCACGAAGTAATGGGCTCCTTGTCCTTTTGGTTGATACCTGTCACGGCTCCCTCGAAGATCTCCTTCAATTCGGCGCCGGTGAAAGTGACCTCGACGATGGCATTGCCAAAGGGGAACGAGGTGAGGACCTCGCCGCGGGTAATGTCGCCCTCTTCGATGGTCGCACGGATACCACCAGCATTGATAAAGGCAAACGAGGCTTTATCATCATCGCTGGTGCTCTGGTTAACGCGGTACTCGAGCATAGCATCAGCCATAACTTGTCCGAGAAGACAATCTCCTTGCTGGCACTTGGACTGGTCGAGCTCAGCCTTTGTGTTTCCAACAACCTCAGCGGCAAACTCCTCAAAGGGGCCTCGCCACGAGTCGATCTTCTTCTGGAGGTCCTTGTCCATCTCAGTCTTGTTGGTCAGGTGGATGGGAGCACCGTGGTATTCGAGAGCCTTGCCGTCCTTGTCAAAGGTCAGGTCGATAGAGCCGACGTATTCACCCCATCTATAGGCAGTCACGATAAAAACTTCATCGCTGTTGGTGTTCTCGACGATTGTTGGGTATTTACCCTCTGCATTTTCCATGTCTCCAAGGGGAGTGTGGCTGTGACCACCGATGATGAGGGACAGACCCTCTGTCTTGGCAGCCAGCTCCTTGTCCTCATCGAAGCCAATATGAGTAAGTGCCACAATGCGGTTGATATCGGTCTTGTTTCGAATCTCCCAGACAGCCTTCTGTACTTCAGTAATAGGGTCGAGGAAAGTGGTCTTGTTTCCAACACTCGAGATGCCAGGTGTGGTATCGGTGGTGACACCAATGACGGCCAGGTCGTGCTCCTTGAAGATCTGGTAGTTCTTGATAGTCTCATTGAGGTCCTTGTACTCGCTCTTGACATTGCACGAGACAACGGGGAAGGTCAGGTTCTTGAGGAACTGCCCAAGCTCCTCGTCGCCACCATCCCACTCGTGGTTGCCGAGCGTCATGGCATCGAATTCGAGCTCGTTGAGTGTCACGGCGATCTTCTCAGGTCCGTAGAAGGAGTAGAAGAGGGTGCCTTGGAACTCATCACCGGCGTTGAGCCAGAGGTTGTCCGGGTGCTCCTTTCGCAGGCCGTCGACCGTATGCTTGATGCGAGCATAACCGCCAAAGCAACCCTTCTCTGGGTCGACACAGTCAGTGCCCGAGCGAGCAAACTCGTCGAGATGGGCGTGAACGTCATTGACATGGAAGAAGGCTGAGTGAACGTGAGCTGATGATCCTGTCAAATTAAACACGGCAGCATACAGATATTGTAGTTTCCATCATCATCAACGAAACGCTTGGTCAAGCGTCTGCTGTATAGGACATCCTCAGCACAGACTGAGCTCGTCAGGGCGAGCGCAGCCAGAGTAATTGACGACTTCATGATCCCGACCGAGCTGGCTGATGCCTCAGAATTGAGATGTCAGATCAACATTTCAAGAGAAAGAGCAGAGGAACTGGACTCATCGACCTCTTTAATTCGATTGAGACCCTGGCGCTTTGTGCTTGGCAGGCAGCGATTGTTTCTACGCTGTTGGTCCGTCTTACAAAGGTTCCATGGAGGAGGATCGCCAAGACACACGTGGGCAACGTGACTGGTTTATCGCAACGACTCGAGATTTTGTTGCGGGGATGGTTATCGCGTTATCTGGCCGTATTCAGCATTTGCGTAGGCACGTGTGTATTCTGTGTTATCTGAGTTAAGGTGCTATGTACCAGATATCAGGTCGACTGATAGCCAGCCGCCAAGATTCAGGGCATCCCGACCGAACGTTTGGAAGATAGCGCCAAGTCCCCCGAGAACGGGATTGCCAGACAGATATGGAAGGTTTATATATAGCGTCGGCCGAGGAGCATGGGTACAGCAACTTCTCCGTCTTGGAGGGCACCTGATATCGTCACTAGATATGTATCTAGGACGCCAGTGATCTCGTTTGCTATTTAAGCTTATCACTATGGTTCTTACTTTAGGGTATAATCGGCAAGGCCGGGCTATAGCCCGGGGAGGTTAAATTTCCTAGGCTTTCTAGCATAAAGAGGAGCTAAGAC
>JAJJWO010000253.1:0-29175 GCA_021655895.1 Fusarium sp. NRRL 66739
ATATTAAGTTCTTTATAGCTAACTATAGCCTTTAAATATTGCCTATAGCCCTACTAAAATAGTGACTAAGCTGTTAGGGATAACCTTCTGTAATAGGGCCGAGCGTTGTAAGAGGCTATCTGGCTTAGCACCGCTAGTCGCGACAGCTTGAAACAAAAGGGGAAAGGCGCCACCAACGCATCGTGCTAAAGCCCCAGCTGATTCATCGGTGGCCTATCGGGTGAACATAGGGGTTTTGTGGATAGGGGCCTTTTTCTGTGTCATCTGGCGTTCGGGCTGGGAGCTGAAAGCTGGTCTCTAGCCGTGCCGGGATATTCGTGGCACTATTGAGGTCTGGATTATGCCGGGCGTGAGCCACCTAATAACTTCAAGGAGCTGCTGCCGAGCATCGTGACAAGCAACAGTATGATGAGCGTCTTTTTACGCTGACTTGTGATTTATTCACCGAAGAACTTCGGCGCTTGATGTTTGCGAGGGCCCAACGGACTGTCTTTGGAAGGCTATTGCTGACATAATTTCCACACTTTTAACATCTACCTTGGATGATGTTCAACAAGCTTAGTTTCTGCGCAATCATCACTCCTGGTGACTGTAAAATATAGCGTATTCAAAGGGTCCAGGCTGCGGGAACATGCTGTCAAATATTCTGTATCAAGACTACTGTACACTGGGCTCTCGGATTCCATTCAAAGATCTGAGCTAGCCTGCGGTAAGGCTGTGTAGATAGCGCTGGCCATATAGCCGGGATCCCAGTCTAGACCCAAAGTCAGTCAAATGACTATTACCCCGGAATATTCCAGACACAGTTCAGCTCTACTCCTTGGCAATCGAATGCCTCCTACGATCCACCTTGAAGGGTGTGGGTTGGATAGTCTGTGGGCATGTTAGTTCAAGAACTGATAAAAGGCCTTGAGGATTCCACTTACAGCTCGAATCTTCTTTTTCGGAAATCCTTCATCTCCCCAGGTCACTACGACCTTGGTGCCAGGAGTCGCGTGTTTTATCTCGATAACACCCAGCGAGATCATCTCCTTGTGGGCTGCGCTGTAGCAGCGAGAGACTGAATAGCCGACAACCTGGTCACCGATGGTCACAGTACAAGCAATCAGGCCGGCAGCAAAGTTACGCGGCAGTTCCATGACCTGGTAAGACTCCTTGCGGAAGAGAGACGCGAATACGTCGGTAACGTCTTCATGGTCCCAGACCAAGGTCACAAGCTTATTTGGCTGGTTGTCCCTGATCTTGATCAGGGCTTCTCTGCCAATGAAGTCGTGGTCAGCATTGAAGATCCTCTCCCACCCCAAATCAAACGGTGTTGCCAGAAGGTCTTTGTAGCTTTTTGCGTAGTTGCCGCTGTACTTGGTGTAGAATCCTTCCAGTGGGATGTGCATATCTTCCTCCAGGAACTTGCGGTACTTGGCCAGTTCCTCGCCCTCGCCGTAAGCAACCGGCATAAACTCAAGGGTTGGTGTGGCAAAGCCCATTTCGATCTGTGAGGGAAGTGAGTAGAGTGTCCGGGTTGGGTGATCTGGGCATACTTACGTGATTGACAACCTTGGCTCGGACTCCCAATTTCCGGATGTTGTACTTTTGTCCTACTCGAAGAATTGCCTCGTAGACTTTGAGTGCGTCTGCCATGTCTCCCCAGAGCTCGAATCCCAATTCGCCAGAGATACCTTGCCGAAGGCACCAGCACTCGTGACCGTCAATGGTGACCTTTTTTGCGCTCATGAACTTGATGTCGCGAACGCCGCCAGAACCTTGGGTCAACTCGTCCAAGAGAGGAACACTCTTGGGGCCTTGGACTTGGAGTAGATACATCTTATCATCCAAGTCCTCTAGCGTAAAGTTGAAAACCTTTCGGGGGTTTTGGTACTGGAACTTTGCCCAGAAGGTGTTGGGCCCTCCAGTGATGAGATATTCGTCCTCGTCGACACGCATGATAAGGCCCTCTCCAATGATGTTTCCGTCATCATGGCAGTTGATGGAATGCTTTGCCTCTCCAATCTTGATGTTGGGCCAGTAGTTGGTGGAAAGGTAGTGCAGAAAGTCGAGTGCTTCCGGGCCCTTGGCTCGAAGCTTGCCAATGGGCGTCCAATCTCCGATCCAGCAATCAGTGGTGGTACTGAGGGATTCGTCAAGCCAACCAGTGTACTCAGTGGCTTCGAACTTGGTGGTGAAGCGACTCCATGACTGGCAGAAGGGATTCCGCGGCACAGCAGCAGACAAGGGAATTACAGACTTGGAACCGTCTTCGAATTTCATGGTGTCGATATGATAGTTTTTCTTGGTGATTGTTGCTTTAAACTGAGGTGTTGAACTGAAGTCGGAGAAAATAAATCGTGGGGAAGCTTTGGATATTTAAGCATTTTGTAACTATTCATGAACTCGGCTCCACACATTGACTTTGACGCTGTAGCCTCCCCTACTTACTCCAATTTTATCCCGCGATGGACTGAAACAAGAGCCCAAAATCCCACATGATTTACAATTGCCTAGCTGTGTAGAAGCCGGCTTTTTGCTATCGGCTTTTTTAATCCCGGTCTTTCTCTATATACAAGGGTCTGGGGTCGACGCAAACCCCGAAGATTATAGTGTTACAAATTGAAACCTCGGGGACGGAGAGCAACAACAACCCTAAACTTGGGGTCGAGATAGTCCAAGACTATACTACTAGTTATACAGTATGTCATATTTATCGGGAAGCACATACGGATAGCTCCACAGCACCCGATACTGGGCATTTCTCTTGGGGGTGCAGAGGTGTTATAGAGATGCAGCATTTACCTCAGTCCAATAGTCTTACACGAGATCAGAGATATATACTTTGTAGTAAGAAGCTGGCTAAGATAGAGGTATTATTAATTATATAACTTGTAGATTTTACCTAGGCTACCACTATCTCCTCTATATAAGACTGGTAATCGTGGTAAATATAACCCTGTTAATTAATATTGGAGCAAAACGCACAACGAACCTCTCTGATGCCTCTGCACCTTCAATGGCCGGATTTAGCTCGGAGAATGACAAGATATATTGCTGCCAATGTTTAAGTGTGAAGTAAATAAGCTATGGATGGTCTACGGACTAGACAGACAGGTGAGCTCGTCTAGTCGTGTTCGTTTCCCGTTCAAGATAGTACATATCCCCGACCCCTGCATAGCTAGGTAATGTCTAAGGACAATAGGCGTCGAAATAAGGCGAATTTCGCTCACGCGCAGTAACACCATCAATTGTAACCTCCTTGCCATCCTGCTGAAGTCCTCCACCAGGCAGATAAATGAGGTTACCGATAGAAGCCGCCTTTAATCCATGACGCGGTACACTCATGGGAGCCAACTCGGTCCACGTTTGAGTTTCAGTATCAAAAGACTCTGACTGGTTGTACACTCCTGTTGCGGTTTGGGGGTTGCCTTCGCCACCGAAAAGATAGAACTTGTTTCCAACCTTGGCGCCGTCCACGCCTCCTCGGGCTGTAGGTGCATGAGTTGTGCTTGTCCAGCCGGCTGAGGTATCATTCAGGTTCAGTCTAAAGACGGTGTCGCGGACATTGAGTTGTCCATACCATCTCCCAGCAAAAACATAAAAGGTGTCGCCAATAACTGCACCTGCGGCGTGTTGGCGGCCTTCAGGAATCTCAGCGGCAATGGGAGGCAGTCTCTGCCATTGGCCAGAAGTGGTGTTGAAAGCAATGACGGTGCTGACGGCATCCTGATAAACGTTCTGGAGTACGGTCATGCCACCAGCGAGATAGATCATCTCCCCGTATACTCCAGCAACAGCACTTCCTCTCTCCATACCATTGGGCATGGGAGGTAGTTCAGACCATTTATCGGTTACCACGTTGTACACATAGGAAGATGGAGTAGCCAACCAGTTGAGGTTGATGTTTCCACCCAGTGGCCCGTCGACCAGACCTCCAAGCAGATAGATGTTGTTGCCGATGGACGCTATGTTGGGGTGATTGACTTTGATTGGTGCTGGAGAGACGGTGCGCCAGGTGTTGTTGTTGATGTTGTAGAGCTGGAGCAGGTCCGTCGTCTCAATGGCTTCACCGTTAGGGGTGATGCCACCGAGAACGGCGATGGTGTCGTTGTTGACCGCAACAGTAGCATGCTCTTGACGAGGGACAGGAAGTGAGGCGAGCCTGGTCCACTTTCCTGGTGTGCAAGTCGGAGTGGCAGAAGCG
The DNA here is from genome assembly GCA_021655895.1 of Fusarium sp. NRRL 66739. Classification (NCBI taxonomy): domain Eukaryota; kingdom Fungi; phylum Ascomycota; class Sordariomycetes; order Hypocreales; family Nectriaceae; genus Fusarium; species Fusarium sp. NRRL 66739. The sequence goes on from JAJJWO010000253.1 coordinate 4,190, forward strand.
AATTCAGCGAGGCCGATGCCGGCGGAAGCAATGAGATATCGAAAGAGCATCTTGGTTCACTGTCACAAATTTGAGGATATGAATGGTTGAGAGCTGTGAGGTATATACAATTTATTTTGTTGAGACTAGAGGGCTGTTTCAAGCTTATATGTCTATCTCCTGTCCTCCGATCAGACAATGAGCTTTTCTTTACTCGTCATCAAGCACAGTCCGTATGACAACAGCTTCTCCTTACGTCGTCATCATGCACAGCCTGTATGTTAACACAACATAGCCCGGCCAAGCAATTTCGCTTGGTCTTATTCTTCGCCCCCGATACGCCGAGGTAGTATACGGTCAATTCACAGAATTGGGATTCCTCAAACCGGGTTGAACGTAGCAGGGGATCACGTCCAGAATCGTGACGATCCCCTAGTATTCATCTACCTCCGAACTGCCTATTATGGACCAATGACTGGGGTTAGAGACGTCGACTATCGCCGCTCGGCGTTAATATCCTAGAGCAATACTCCATATTAAATGAGTCAAGCTCAATGACGAGTCCTGATCAGCGGACTAAGTGGCTACCATTAAACTCGTCTAAACTACAGAAAATGGGCACAGCTTCTACAGCCCTCAGGGGCTGCGAAAGTCATTTGTGGACCTCGGGTTTATACCTACTTACGTTACTGATAGAGAATATAGATAATCTAATAAGATTCTGAACTAGTTACTTTTAGGGACATTAAAGAAGGAAATACTAATTATATCTAAGAAAGAAGGTATTTTTCATAATTATTCTGTTAATATTAAGAGTTACCACCATGTCTAATCACGTAGCAAGGTAGACCCTTACAGCCCCTGAGTGCTATAATCATCTCGAGAAAACTCCACATTTGGATTTAGGCCCCGAAAGCCGTTGATGGTTATATCGCTCGGGGTTTTGGCATATCTCTAGTCCTGCACGGTACTGACTGTGTCTATAGACACCACTAATCTACAGCCATGACATCACCATCCGAATTCCTCCACGTTACATTCCTCCGAAACCACAGTGCCAATCAGTTTCTTTGGATCTCCTTCGATTGCAGCGGAAACAATGATTGCCGCCCCCTGACTCGGTTCTTTGTCCCCTGCCCCATCATTAAGTCCGGTACGGCAATACCCTGGCGCAGTGAGAACGACTGCAATGCCTTCCTCCTCCAATTTCAATGCATAACCAGCCGTGATCATGTTCAGGGCTGCTTTGCTGCCACGATATGCTGGGCTGTAGTACAAATCCGCGTTAAAGGGGAACGCCCGCGAGTAGGCTGGACCGACCTGGCCCAACCCCGAGGTCACATTAACGATGCGACGGTCGTGGTACTTGGACAAGCGTATAAGGGGCAGGAACGCATCGATAGTGGCAGCAATTCCAAATACATTAGTGTTGAACACCTGCATGAGCTCCTCGCGGTTGCTGCCGCCTTTGTTTGGCTGTGGCATAATGGCGGCGTTGTTGATGAGGATATCCAAAGCCCCAAACTGCTCAGCGACAAAGGATGCTGCTGCTTTGATTTTATCATCATCGGTAACATCGATTACCAACGGAACGAGATCGGTCTTGGCAGCTGCAGTTGCGTTTTCTGCCTGTAGCTTTTGGATTGCTGCCTCTGCTTTGGCTTGAGAACGAGAACCGATCAGAATGCGGAACCCTTCTCGCTCCATGAGATTCTCGGCCACGGCAAAGCCGAGACCTTGATTCGCACCTGTGATAAGAACTAGTGGTTTTGGCATTTTGAAATTCAATGATTGGTAAGAAAGAAATAGTGACCCCTGGGCAGATACCTTGAGAATTAGTAGAGGAGCTTAAATATGCGAATATAGAAGACCGGGATAGGACAAGGAGCAAACCATAATAATAGTGGGTCGACTGTAAATGACCGAAACGGACTTAAACCATAAATCCGATTTATTAGTTATACGAGAATACGAAGCGCACACCTGTTTGACATACTATGTACACGCAATCATGGCTCATCTGTAGGTGACGACTCAATGAAACATCAGAGAACTATCATATAAACAGACGCACAAGTCTATTTAACTACCGATCGACATTTACAGACAAAGTCTACTGGAAAGCTTGCGTGTATTGAACCTGCTTACAGGGACATTTGTTGAAATCTAGCATATCTTAGAGCAGTAGGGTAATATCTTGAATGTGAAGTAAAGTTACTACGAAATTGGCTGCAGGTGACAACTCTTCCTCAGCCCTCATCAAAGAAGCCCAGCTAAGACGACGTCCTATCGAGTCGATATATAATCTTAGCTATGTTCAAGTACGCTTCATATCGAACGTCTGTACTGGTGTCATTCAAGTCGTAGTGATAATGACCTCCCACATGAGGGTTGTCGGCGGAGAAACAATGAGTGTGTTCCAATCGTAGCCCCAGTCCAGGATCCGCGGTGTGGAAAACAGGAAGACACACAAGAGGACCCTCGTAGTCGTAATAATGCAGCCAGTCATCAACTGCCTGTCCATCCTTGAAAGGCAACTCGTTTGCTGGCGGAAAGTCCGGCATGACGTGGTAGCGTGCCTTGCCGTTTATAGCAAAGACTCCACCCAGACTGATGGTTCGATTCTTACCGTACGCGGCGATCAATGCTTCCTGGATAGCCAGGGTAAAGCTCTGTTGGTCCCCGATTCGCTTGCGTACGGAAATGTGAAGGGCCGGGCCGGGTTCTCCCAAGGAGCCATACAGATTCGCCATCAAGGCACAGTCCGGCGAAGAGATCTTGTATGAGGACAGAGTGCTCGAGTTCTTCTCAACTTTGGTGACATATGTCTGACTATCAAAGTTGTCGAAGCTTTTACACCAACTCAGATTGGGCGTCAGCTCACAGGACTGGCCAACGACGTTGAACGGGCCACCTGCAGCGCCAATCAGACCGCCCTTGGTAGGGCTCATATCCATGTTCTTGGCGATTTCGATCATAGACCAGATAGTGTCTAGGTTGAGATCGGGATAGATGTTGGCTTGCCCACCCGTGTCGGATATCTTTTCATCCCCAGAGATTCCTTCAGTGGTCAAGAAGAAAGGCGCTTCTCGTAGGTCAGGGCTTTCAACGACACGAACGAGTACATCCTCGTAGTTGGCCCGAAGAGGGCCTTGAAGGGTGTTGGCCAGCTCAAGCAAAGGGGGGGGTGATGAGACAAAGGTTTGGACGTCCATTGTTTCTGGCTCGTGAATGGAACTGTATTTCGAGATGGGATCTAGAAAGCTCAGCATTAGCCGGTAGCTTACTTGTATATGAATGCGGGTGCTTTAATACGGCGCACGGCAGATCTACGACGGTCTATACTCTATACGCGTCAAAGTCGGTCTACCGAGTATGACCGAGATCTAATGCAATGAGCCCCTGCATGTTGTTATTCCCTTCATCCAGCTGGCGACAATGCATCGCATCTCGAGCGGTAAAACGGATAAACTTCTCTACTAAGCTATGGAACTCTGAGAAGTCTGGCATTACTTCTAGTATATTCGAGTTTTGCACGGTCCCATAGCGAGAAAACGCGAGTCAGCCCTTCAAGCTACTTTACATTAAAGACAGAACTAGCCTGAGTAGTTCATGACCCTGTCCTGAACACTTCAACAAAGTCCGTCTTCCGTGCATTTCGGGAATTCAATAAGCCGAGCAGGGATGTATTCAGCATGCCCATGCCCTGCAGTTCCATAATCCATATCCACCTTTGACCGTCAGATGACCCTTCATAAGTTCATGAAGTCAATCTCTGTCTCGGAATTAGAGGGATTTGAATAAACCGAACGGGGATAAAACCAGCCCAGAATATACCGTCTCGCTGCAATTCTACAACAGGAACGGTTCGAGTACTGCGGCAAATTCATGGTGAGTCGGCAATTTAATACCCACCCCGGTACGGGCGGAAGAAAGTTAGTGGCAGCCCTAGTTATCCAAGAGTACGTATTTCTATCTGGACAAAAGCGCTATAGCCAGTTTATACGTACTATGGTACCCGGCATAAGTAGTTACCCCCCCTTTACGATTTCTGACCCACTCTTCTGTAGCTTCACTGTACAAGCTCCTATAAACAGGGGGCTTATAGTAGGTCCCTTCTATACCTTAACCTTCCTTCTTATATATTATACCTTATACCTCAGCCAATTAGATTGCTAGATTTCTCGGCTAACCTAATTAATTAGCTATAGCTAGACCTATGTACTTTATACTCTTTATACAGTGAAGTTATAGGAATAAGGCCCACTTTTCGTAAAGGGGGGGCAACTACTTATGCCGGGTACTATAGTAAGTGAGTGATCAGGTCGTGTGATGAGGATCTACGTTGCTCCAAATTCAGCATATCAAGAGGTTGAAAAGAGCCTTGCCTTTCCTCGCTGAATTCAGTGGCGGTGAGCGAATCGAATAACACCGCAAAAGGAGATATGCTCGGCAAACCGGAGGGCTGGATTAAATGACAATCCGTGTTATACAGACTTCCACCGGTAGCCGCACAGGGAACTATGTATTCTGATCTATAACCCCTAGCCCAACGCCTAACAATCAAGTTTTGATGCCTAGGTATAGGGTGTTCTGAAGCTCAAGTTATTTATATAGATGGTCATGTTCTCTTGTAATAGTGCTCTCCAGATCAATAATAACACAGACTTTCTAATTCTACCTCTTGTCTAATAATAATCACATGAGAAGCTGGACTCTACAGAGTTGTTCAAATACTTCTAGCCGCCATGGTGCGCTTGAAAGCAGCAATGTTGTCCTCTGTTGGAACTCTTCTTCTCTCACTACCATTCTCAGTTGCAAATCCTCACAAGCTGTATGACCCAAGCCCCCAACAAGCCAGACGATGCCATGGCAATACACCAAACACTCGTTCAGACTGGTGTGACTACTCTGTCGAGACTGACTACACCTTGGTATCTCCTGATACCGGTCTTGTCCGTGAGTACTGGCTAGAACTGACAGATGGTTACTTCACCCCTGATGGGGTTGAAAAGTATGCCATGGCTGTGAATGGGAGCATTCCCGGCCCAACCTTGTTTGCAGACTGGGGTTAGTATCTCCTATTTACCGTAACGTGGTCAGATATACTGATTCAGAGTTAGGCGACACTGTAGTTGTGCACTTTAAAAATAATTTGAAGCTTTCCACAAACGGAACCAGTCTTCACTTCCACGGTATCCGTCAAAACTACACAAACTCCGAGGACGGCGTCACATCTATCACACAATGTCCGACACCACCAGGATCGACCATGACATATAAATGGAAAGCTGTCCAATATGGATCCAGCTGGTATCACTCGCACTTCGGTCTCCAAGCCTGGTCCGGCGTGTTTGGAGGTATCGTGATAAATGGTCCTAGTACAAAGAATTACGACGAGGACCTTGGAGTTCTTTTCATTCAAGATTGGGACCACACACCTCTTGACCAACTGCATCTCAAAGAGCAGGTTTTGGGAGCTCCAACATTAGGTACTGGATTAATCAACGGCACCAATGTTTTTGGCGACGACTGTGACCACGACCAAAGTGGCCACCGCTTCAATGTTTCGCTCAGCCCTGATACCTCCTATCGTCTTAGGCTCATCAACCCTTCAGTCGATACCCATTTCAAATTCTCCATTGACAACCACACGATGCATGTCATGGCGAATGACCTGGTTGCTATCAAACCATATTCAACAAAAGTGTTGAACATCGCTATGGGTACGTCTCAGAGCTATATCAAGAAGCTTCAAACTAACTCGAGATTAGGACAGCGATACGATGTTGTTATACAAGCTGATCAGGCACATACAGCCGATAGCTTTTGGATGCGTGCGGTCCCCCAGCTTTCTTGCAGTCATAACGCAGCACCGCATAACATCAAGGGGATCGTCTACTACGGCAACTCGACATCGGTCCCTTCCACGTTGCCATACGATTACACAGACAGCTGCCAAGATGAAAAGGCATCGAACCTGGTACCTTTTGTTGCTAAGGACGTTGGTAATTCCCATTGGAGAGAATGGGAAAACGTCACCAGCAAGTTTAACGAAGAGGGCCATTTCCGCTGGTACCTCAACTCCAGCAGTATGATTGTCTCGTGGAATAATCCCACGCTTCTGCAAATTCACAACAATGATACAACATTCAGGCGGTCTGATAACATCATTGAGCTACCTGACGCCCAGAAGTGGGTGTACCTTGCTATCCAGAGTAGCTTGGACGCTCCACACCCTATACATCTCCACGGTCACGATTTTCTCGTATTGGCTCAGGGGTTGGGTCTGTTCGACAACAACACAGCTTTGAGTTTGAAGAATCCTCCTCGTCGAGACACGGCAATTCTTCCGGCACATGGCTATATGGTCCTAGCGTTCAAGACGGACAACCCTGGCTCCTGGTTGATGCACTGCCATGTTGGCTGGCACACAATTGAGGGTTTTGCACTGCAGTTTGTAGAGAGGGCAGCCGATATTGAGCCTATATTGGATATAGCAAGACTAAAGGACAATTGTCACGCTTGGAATAACTATCGAGCTGCATTTGATGTACAGCAGCTAGACGAGGCAGGTATTTGATCTAGAAATGCGGCATCGCTACACCAGTATGGACAGTAGTTGGAGGAATATAATTTTAATCTGGCCTTTGAAGCTGCGGAAGCTCTGGTATCTATGAACACCCGCTCAACTGAAACTCCAAGTTATGGCCATTCGTATCCCTTACGACCCCATCATCCACGATTCTGAGGATCTCCCTTGTAACGGCATGCCAAAAGACTTGCGCTGATGCAACTTTTTAATGTTGAACAATGCTGATAACCGCAGCAAACACGTTGGGGTCTTGAGTAGCTTGGCGACTGCTAAGGCGCCACCCAAGGCCAACCTGCTCTGGCATGATAGTTATCTGCCCATTGGGCTCCGGTTTAAATAAACACATTTAAGACGCGATCGACGGCTTCAGAGATCGTGAAAATCCACATGGCCTTGAATCTATGCTGCGAGAATGCCCGTTTCTCGACACCAACTTGACGGGCTCCATGGCCCGCAGGAACAGCCAGAGCATTAGGCCCGAGTCTATTAACATGTAGCTGATTTTCAGTCAGTATCAAGGGTTTGAAACCTACTCTCCAGGTACGACAGATTTCTCCACCAGCTCTCCTGGCAGAATATTTTATCCCAAAGCCGGAGAGAGCATAAGAGTGCAGAGAAAAAGCTGATCGGGTCTCATGGTGGGATCTCCTGATGGTTCGATTATTAAAGTGAGCTCTAGTAAGTTGTAAAATTATATCGAAAGAGAGAACAACTTGAAATGGCAGAGACCCGTACGCCCGAGAGACAACAATTATAAATGATGTCTTGAGTTCCGCTCTAACCCCTGTTTTTCCTCGTGTTTTTGTCGGAACGTGGAACTCGTCTAAGACATTAATCTACAACTATTCTAGTTATATTACCATAATGGCGTTACAGGTATATACCTCACCTCCCAAGCCGGATATCTCAGCCATCGAGATCTGCAGGATGAACACTCTCTTTTCTCACTGGTGGCAGACCCAGGGCGTATCACGGCATATACAACGCATGGCATAGCAAGGGTGGGCTTACCGGCGTAATAGACGGTCATATTACAGCTACCAACACACAGGAAGGATCTTTAGTTGCACTCAGTAGGCTGCTTAAAAGAATATGCTGGGGACCTATGCAAACTAATAAAGTTAATTCTTTACTCCAGGGTCAAAACAGGTTTAGCATAAGACTTTAAGATTCCGCATATACACGTTACCTTGTCATGTGCTTTTTATGTGGACGTTTATTCGGACTAGGCGGGAAGTCTTAGTTAGCCTGCAACACTCTATCCGAGGACTGACAGTGTAACTTCCAGATGTCCATCTGGAGGGACCATAAAGACAATCAGGGATGGGATTTAAAAACGAACTGTGATCCTGGCAATATTGCCAATAGGACTATCCAGAAGATTGGCACATCATGGATAGCTTACAAACCCGTGATTCTGAATCCCGACGCTCACTGTAGGTAATAAGTGACGAACCAACATAAGGTCTCAGAGAGGACTTAGCTGCCTAGATTGATCTGATTTTATAAGGGCCCGTGATTTAACTAGTGTCAGGCCATCGGGACAGAAGGGAGGGAAAACGCAATATAAATTCCATTTATATGAAGATAGATCCAAAGTCTGGATTATTAATCTGTCTCGATATTATGTGATAGACTCAACTGTGACACCGACAATAAATTTCCACCTCGTATATATGTCAGCTAGATTCCTTTGTTGATACAGGATTGAGACGTACAAGTTCAAGCTAGTTCGCCGTGTAAGATGAGTGAGGCTTTTTTAGTAATGGGATCTTCAAGATGATGTCGTATTAGGTTAGCGAATATCTACTAAATACGCGATGTGGCGTTTATAGCCCACGGGTTGGCATATCCAAGAAGTAATAGTCTCCCACTAGTAATCGATAGTTCAGATAGATGAAGATCTGGCAAATTAACAACCCCTAATCGACGCTCTTTAAAACATCTTGTCTCACTCCTGTGGACTGGTCTCTCTTGAACCCATCCTGCAAAACCTCACACTCGTTCACTTGCTGGTTAATCAACCACATCCATTCGTTTTAACGATGCGTTTCTCACTCCAGTCTCTCGCTCTCTGCTTGCTTTCAACGCAGGCTGGTCTCGCTGTTGCGGGACCATGCAAGCCGTTGACGACCACCTCGCTTGGTGTAACTACTACCACTACGCTCGGTGAAGCATCGACAACTACTACGCTGAGCGAGGAATCAACCACTGCACTTGCTGAAGAAACAACCACCTCCACTGAAGAACCTACCACTACTACCCTTGCCGATGTATCCACTACTACCACGCTCAGTGAGATGACAACCACTACTACACTCGCCGAAGAGTCGACCACCACGACCGCTGCTGAGACTACCACTACGACAATGGCCCCTGAGGTGACTCCCCTTAAAGCAGTCTTGAGCGACGGCAGTGAATTGGGTGCCTATATGCCATCGGAGACCGAGGGCGGCGGGTTTGTCGGCAGCGACCCAGAGGGTTCTACGCCGGCAAGCTTCGGCATCGAGGACGGTACCTCTCGACTCTACGCAACTCTCCCCGACGGCTCGAAGCTCTACTGTATGACCGTCATCCCGGATGGCCCCAACTACGGCTTCATCTTCAACACTGCGGAACAGATCGAGAGTGTAAGCGTCTACCACTTCGTTACATGCACACAGGGTGCCGATGGGTTCCTCAGCTGTCAATCTGAAGCTGGTCCGACTCCTATAGTTTATTACTATGCGGAAAGCAACCAGAAGTACTATGGAAACAGCAATCCCAACTTCAACTCGGCGCCAATCGTTCGGTTTAGAATTGGGTAGATGCCCCCGTTTGGTAATCAACTCAACAGTCTCATTTAGCAACGAGATCATGCTTGGAGTAAGAGAATAACATGTCTGTTGAGTGTAGGTTTGAGTGATTACTGGACAGGCTTCGAGGGAGGCTGGATTTCGGGGAGTAATAGTTTTTATTGCACCACATATTCTGCTTCTACGTATATAATCAACGAATTTATACCTATCTTTAACCTTATCTCGTAATCCCTCTGCCAGTTTGTAGGGTTTAATACGAACTCGTTTACAGCTGCTTAATGCAGCGTTCTAGATCTGGCCTTTACTAATTGACATATCTGCCGAATTTTCGATTCCTAGCAGTTCTGCAGGAAGGTTACAATATACAAGGATGTATCGTATTCCGGTCCTTAGAACAATATGCACTTGATTGCAATCGGCATAATTCCCACATGACTGATTTTACTCAGCCTGACTCGATGATATTTCAAGCCTTGGCATAGACACTTCTGTTAGATCTAGTGATCTATAAAATGGCTGCTTTCGACCGTCTATAGCTGGCTGGACAACAAGAAGCTACACTCTACGGTGTAGACAATACCGCGACCATGTTCCTCTTTCAACTGGCAATTCCGTTTCTGTTGCCAATCTTTGTCAAAGCTGCTCCTAGCGAGTCTACCACCAAGGCGTGCGATGAGATCTTCAAGGCATTGCCCAACCGCGTTGGTTTCCCCCTCAGCATCTCGTACTCCTCTGAGTCGAGAGAGTACTGGTCTACTGCTCTTCGCGATATATGGCTGCCTGCGTGGTTGTCCCCCGGTCAGCTGAGGATGTTTCTTCTGCAGTCAAGATCCTCAGCCGGTACCCCGATGTCAACTTTACAGCAAAGAGCGGTGGGCACGATCCCAATCCCGGTCATGCAACAGTGAGTGATGGGGTTCTTATCTCGTTTAGCGAGATGGTCGGTGCGACCTCGACGAGAGCAAGAGCCTTGCATACGTCAAACCCGGTGGAGAGTGGAATAATGTTATCAGTGATCTCCACAAACACGGGGTTACCATGCTTGGCGGTAGATTGGGTGGGTTAAAAGAAACCCTTTCTGGTGGTGTGAATGCGGACTAACCAGATCTAGGTCTCGTCGGAGTCGGAGGCTTGCTACTCCAAGGTGGCATTTCCTTTTTAAGCGCCCAGCATGGCTTGGCAGCAGATGTAAGGACATCCTCCTGACATTCGTGCAAGAACATTGTCGCCTGGGAAATTGTTGCGGCAAACGGTACCATTCTCAACATCACTGCTGATGATCATCCCGATCTTGCTATAGCCCTCAGAGGAAGTGGTAACCAATTTGGTCAGTCTCTGAAAATGAACAAGTCTATAATACATCACTAACAGAACCCAGGAATCGTTACACAGTTTACTGCCAAAGTCTACCCTATCGGCAAGATCTGGGGCGGCATCCGTGTTTACTCCCCATCCAGACGCGATGATATTTTCAAAGCCATACACGACTTTGTTCCTTATAACAACGAGGACACAAAGGCAGCAGTCATCGTCAGTGATCTCCTGACCGCTGAGGGCTTTGGTTCTTACTGGGTGTTCTATTTTTACGATGGGGCGAAGCCGCCGACTTCGGGCCCCTTCGCGGACCTGCTCAAGATCCCAGCCATCCTCGATACTACCCTACCACAAACCTATCCAGCATTGGTAAGCCAGTCTTTTAACCCCTAGAATATACTTGGCTAATGGTATACAGCTCAATTCAAATGGCGTCGGAGTTTCGTTACTCAACTCAAGGATTTCTTTCAGGGTAAGTATCAATCTTCTGATGGCAACCTTTACCTAACATGACGACCTAGACAGCCACTATTCCATACATTGCAGCTAACGCTAATGTTTATGCTGAAATCTCCGCAAAGTTCCGCAACATCACAAGTGCATACTTCAAGAACCCTTTGAATCTTGGATCGCAATGTTCAGTCGACTTCCAGCCCCTTCCGAATGTCGTTGGAATGCACAGTGAGGAGCAAGGTGGGAATGCAATGGGTCTACGCAAGGGCGATCCCCATCGTATCATCCTGGAACTCCAGTGTGGGTGGACTGACAAGAAGCAAGACGAAATGATGCTTGGATTTACTAGAGAGTTGACTACATGGATTGACAGCAAGGTTCCAGAATGGCTTCAAGATGAGGAAAGCCCTTACCTCCCCCTGTTCATGAACGACGCTATGTCAGATCAGAATGTTACCGGAAGCTATCGAGACTATGAAAAGTTCAAGTCGCTTCAGTTCCAGGCCGACCCTGATGGAATCTTGAGGGAGAGGATTGGTGGCTTCAAGTATTAGAGCTGCTGCTTGGCCTGATCCCGCTTTTTCCATATAGTCTACAAAGCTGAGAGTGTATATACTGGCCTAGAATAATGCGCAGAGTTTAGTGCTAGTCGCTTTCTTATTTACAACGCCTCGGCATTTAGATGAAATGTGCTGTCTAGAATCAAGCCACGTGCCGTATCAGCTGTACAAACTCAGCCCTACCTAGCGTTCAAAAAGTAGCATTGCTATGACAGGCAGACAACCACATATCAATCAAGGGCGGGAGCGAAATAAACCTACAGGGTAAAGTGTGGCGGGTAAGGCATGAGAAATGATACGACGTGGCGCATACTATACCAGCCACAACTTGAGGATACCAGTTCCGAATTCGGCTTCATAGGTAGCGGATGCTACAAGGGTTCCAATCATATTTGGACGTTCTGCCATCACGTGTCTAGGTCGAGACTGTTTCGCCAAAAAACAAACATGCGATGGGGTTGTGAGCTACTAAATAACGAATCAAAATATCCATGTTCCTAGTAAGTATGCTATACCTTCGAAAAAGCAGAAACTACCAAACGGAATATTTCTCGAAGCGTAGTCACGTTGAATCAGCCTATATCTATAGATAGTTAAAGCGCTCCAATATATCACACGGTGGCCAAAGGCAGATGCACTTTTCAGGTGGTGCGCAGACAACTAAACCACATACAGAAGGTGTTGGTGAAGGATTTTCAACGACCCTGGCATATATCTTCCTACGAGACGCCGGCTTGGCGAATGATAAGAAAGCGAGTAGCGCATTGCATGGCTCTCGGGTAGGACAAAAATCCTTACGCTGCGGATACATAGACAGATGTAGGAGCTGGAAGGATCACAATAGCCTGTTCCAGTCATACGAGCGGTATAGTCCAGAACACGGCGAATGCAGGGGCGGAGCGTTCAGTCCTAGTATCACATACAAATAAATATTCAGTACCGCCGTGGTTCTCTCTAGACCCGGGCAAGAAACCATTCCAGCTCTCACTATGCTTCGAAACACCATTCTTGCTGTGCTCATTACCGCCGAGGCAACTCATTGCCAAGCGGCGTTTACCCTAAAGAAAACGTACGACTCCAGCAACTTCTTGGACTCATTCGACTTCAGAGACGTAAGAGACTCTTTAACAAACGGCGCGACAAGCAGTCGCATTGACAGAATATAGCGCGCCTACTATGATCGGCTGGACCCAAGCTGGGGTGGTGACCCGACCCACGGCTCCGTCAACTACTTGAGCAAGAACCAGGCGTTGAGCTCTGGCCTTGTCAGCGTCAACAATGGCAAGATTCGGCTCGGTGTTGACTCGACTAACAAGGCTGCCCTCCTCGGATCCAGCAAGACCAAGCATGGACGCAACAGTGTCCGTGTTGAGTCTAAGGAGTCCTACAGCTCGGGTATCTTGATCGCAGATATCGAGCATATGCCTGGAACGGCTTGCGGCGTCTGGCCTGCGTAGTAAGTTGACAATTACTTGCAGGTACGAGATTGGTTTTAATCTTTGTAGCTGGTCGTACAACTTTGAAGAGGACCCCGTTGGCGAGATCGACATCATTGAGGGTGTCAACGGCAACCAAAACGCCAACATTGTTTCTCTTCACACTTGCGGCGCCTGTGTCTTCAACCACCCTGGAGGCGCCAACCCTCGTCCCAACTGCAACAACGGCGGAACCTTGTCCAACTACTGCGAGGACGGAACCAACTCGTAAGTCTACTGACTCGGCATGTCAAGACCTTACTGCTAACCCGGACAGCGACGGATGCGGTAACACGATGCCTGTCGGCTCCTACGGCAAGCCTTTCAACGCTGGCCAGGGCGGTGTCTACGCTACGTGGCTCACAAAGGAGGCTCTCAAGATCTACTGGTTCCCTCGCAGCCGCATCCCCAGTGACATCAAATCGGGTAACCCTGACCCGAGCAAATGGGGATCTCCAGCCACGTCTCAGTTTGTCAATGCGAACGGCAACTGCGACGTTGGAAAGTACTTTAAGAAGCAAACTATTGTAAGACTATAACGTCGAGAGAGAAAAACATGCTGACAATACGATTAGATTTTCAACACTGCTTTTTGCGGAGACAACATTGACCAGGGCATGTGGAACCAAGAATGCAAGGCTTCGACTGGGTACAGCACTTGTGATGACTATATCACCAACAAGCCTGAGGCTTTCAAGGACTCTTACTGGACTATTAACAGCGTCAAGCTGTACCAGTAAACCAGTCCACGGTATTTGAGGAGATGATGAATTATTCATCGAAAGAAAACACGGTGTCAATACAGATATGTAGCTAGTAAGCCCAAGAACTATCCGACGAGAAAATATCAAACGCGTTAAAATATGCATGAGGCTCTGGGGGAGGCTGATTCCGAGACTTGGCTGCGTGAACTGTTACAGCAACAGGTAAAGGACTGCCAAGATGAGACTTGACCGCTGTTCCCGATAGCTGGCAAAGAAACATTGTCCAGATCTTGGTACAGATAGCGAACCCTTGTCAGGAGCCTCAAGGCTGAAACAAGGAAACGGGGTCAACAAAGTCGGGACCTTGGTCTTCCGCTACAAGAAACATCGACCAGGGGTCGCCAAGCCCGTATCGGGTCAATGCGGGGGGTTTTATAGTCCCAGCCAAGGTTATCTTGACTAACCTTATGTATCATAAGCTTAACTTAGCGTCTGAGTCTATACAGCTGAGCAGGGTCGTCTATAATACCATGTTTTGAATCACGGCCGAGACAAACTCATCCAGACACCGTCTTGGCCTTGTCGGAGCCCCTTGCGGCGTGCCAACTTTCCGAGTTCGAGGCTCAACTGTCACAATCTCATCAGCAGCCGAGTGGCAGCCGCGTCTCATGTCGCATTCAGTGCAACGCCATGGCATCACAGCCGAGATGAGAAAAGTCGCTCGTTTCCCACGCTTTTGGAGTTTGTTTTTCATCCTCGTACATTCTTTACTTCCAAGACTCATCCGCCCGGGGCGCTTTTACACCTCAATTCTTTTTGTGCTATCGTCATTCTCTTCTACCACCAAGCGATCTGGTATCGCTTCGTTCCGTCTCTAATTCTTTCTGTCTATTTCCAGTTATAACTGGTCATCGCTTTCCTTCCCGAGACTAATACGCCATGCTCCTTCCAAAATTCATCTCTGTGTCGGCGTTTGCTAGCCTGGCAACCGCTTCACCCGCCTTGTTCAAAAGAAGCCCGCCCAAGGAGGCGTGTGAGGCCGTCACGGTTCACGAAGTCGTGACGGTACACGTCACAGTGCCTGGAGAGGTGATTCACGAGACCGAGACAGTGCACGCAACCGTGACAGAAGTCCAGCACGTGGTCGAGACGAAAGTGGAGGAGAAGGTCATCACCTCCGTCGTGCACCAGGAAGTTGAGAAGCCCGTCACAGTCGTCCATACCTCTGTACTGGAAAAGGAAGTCGAGAAGCCTATTACCGTGATTCACACTGCCGAGGTGGTCAAGGAAGTCGAAGTCGAGAAACCAATCACAGTCATCGAGACTGTTCACGAATCTGTCGAGGTTCCTGTGACGGTGGTTCATACCTCTGTTGTTGAGAAGGAGATAGAGAAGCCTGTCACGGTTGTCCACACTGCCGAGGTGGAAGTCGAGAAGCCTGTGACAGTTGTTCATACGTCAGTTGTCGAGAAGGAGAAGGAGGTCTTCGTCACCGAAACCTCAGTGGTCCACCAAGAGGTCGAGAAACCTGTCACAGTCGTCGAGACGTCGATTGTCCACCAGGAGGTCGAAAAGCCCGTCACTGTTGTTCACACTTCAGTGGTCGAAGTCGACAGGCCTGTTGAAGTCGAGGTGCCTGTCACGGTTGTTCACACCCAAGTTGTGGAGACTCCTGTCGAGAAGGTGGTTGTACATACTTCCGTTGTCGAGAGACCAGTTGAGGTCGTCCACACAGTTGAGGTGGAGAAGCCTGTACATGTCACTGTCATCCATACAGTGACTGAGGAGGCCGTTGCTCCTGGACATCCCGCCCCAGAACCTACCGCTCATCCAGTGGTTGAACCCCCAGCTGAGCACCCGGCTGTTGAACCCCCAGCCGAACACCCTGCTGCTGATCCCCCAGCAGAGCATCCCGCGGTCGAAGCCCCAGAGGAGCATCCCGTGGCTGAAGCTCCAGCTGAGCACCCCGTGGTTATAGTCACCGAAGTCCACGAAGCACCGCCGGCTGAAACCAATGCCCACCCGCAACAGCCCGAACACCCTGCTGCCGAAGATGCGAGTGAGATGCCCCACGAGTCTGTTGTTATTATTGAACACCCACAAGCTCCTGAAGAGGAAGCGGATGGGATGGCCCCTCACGAACCAGAAGAGGCTGAACATCCCCCAACGCCTGAAGAGACGGACGTGCATGAAGGACCTGGGGAGATGCCCATTGGTGAGGCAATGGGACATGCCCAGCAGCCTAAGCATCCAGCTGTGCCTGAGCTGGTCGCTGATATGCCGCATGAAGCAGCAGCTAAGACGTATGAAACTGGGCCAGAACCGGTTCCAGTTCTTCTGCCGTCAGGTGGTGTGTCGAGCACTAATTCAACAGTGGCACCAACATATCCTGAGCGTCGGGCTGTGGTTCGGAAGTGGTGACCGAAATTACTACATAGATTGACGTGTATTATAGATCCTGGGGAAAGTCACGGTGTAGAGCTTTGGAAGTGATATAATACTGATGGGATATAAACAGATATTATAATATTTCTTTCCTGTAATCTTAGTCTGAGCCTGTGAAGTATCCCCATCGTTCGAGCTGCATTGTCGACAAAGTTGAGCAAAAGAGAACCCTTCGGTGATATCACAAGGTGCCGGGTCCACGTGCCACCAACTTGCACTTTGGTCTTGGGTCTATGTCTCCCCCGCTCACGACATCATGACAGTCCTAGCATCATTTCTCAATACCTGTACACATTTATAGCTCTACTCCTCGTCCTCATCATGGAAGACTCAGAAACAGCGGCTGATAAAACACCCCCTCCCGTGACCTCGCTTCAAGATCTGACCATTGTCGAAGCATGGGACACAGAGGCTAACAAGCCTAAATATGTCACCTTCTACCTCGTAACACCGGACGAAGAGGTATTCTTTGGCCAGTCGACAAAGAACAAGAGGGAGTTGAATTTTTCAGAATTCACTGCAGCCTTGCAACATGTCAAGGACCAAGAAATATACCCCAAAGTTCCGAATGACGTTACCTTAAAGATAGCGCCTGACAACCTCGACAACAACTCTGTATACATCAAAAGACCAGGCCTCAACAACTATGAGACTATGAAGGGAACAGATTTTATTCCGAAAGAACTCTTAGCAGAGACGCTCACTATGGAACATGTATCCCAAAATCCGCACCCCAACATTGTCAGATACTACGGCTGTCGTGTCAGGCGTGGACGCATCACATCTATAGTCCTAGAAAGGCTAGATCAAACACTCCAGCAGTACTCAACAACGCCGGAATTTGAGAAACTAGACAAAGTCAAGTTTCTTGAGGCGCTTGAGTCAGCGGTAGACTACATCCACTCACTGGGCTTAGCCCACAACGACATCAACCCATACAACATCATGGTCAAGGATGGAATGCCGGTGTTAATTGATTTTGGTTCCTGCCGAGCCGTAGGAAAGCGACTACAGTCACTGGGAACCGAGGGCTGGTATGAGGAACTCTTCTTCACGTCCGAGAAGAAACACGACATATACTCGCTGAACAAACTCCGAGAGTGGATTCAGCTTCCAGAATAAGAAGCATTCTGTATTGTGTTCAAGTGTAGTAGCCAGATAGAACAAATCGGAGACATGGTTACACCACCGGCTTGTTGAGTTTCACAATATTGAATCTCGGCAATGGAAATTGGTTGACGTATTCCCTACAATCTAGCTAGTTCAGCATAGTAGCCGTTCTCCTAGAGCAATTCTTTTCTGTCCGCTGGATAAAGATGTGTTTCTATTGCCGACAACTGTGCTGAATTGAGTCCAACAATATTGGCTTCGCGTTAAACACGTTCAAGTTCGCCATGCCCCTTAAGTAAGCGGATCGGGATTATATTACAATGGCTTCAACACATTGAAAATGGGATTGCTTCTTAAACAGGTTCATTGAGTTGCAACCACAGGGTAATGAGCAAGAATAGACTCCCAAGCTTGGAAACGGCGGAGCGCAGAGCAGAAAGAACGGTACGAAGACGCCATTGAGGTCGAGGCCTTCTCAGAGTCACTGGTGGACTCAGCAAGAGATTAATTACTAAGGCGTTTGGGCCATGTTACACGAAAGCTTGCTATGGCGGGACCGGACACGACCATCTCAGACATAATGAACAACACAGAATCTTCCCAAAGCTTTTGATCAAATGCGAACGGGGCCCTACTACGCTATAGCAAGCCACAGCATTATAACCCAACAACCCAGGGCTATATACATAAGTTACGATGTTTTACTTTGCTATATAGACAAGGGCAATAATCGACGCTCTTTATGGGTTAACCAGTGGATGACGTAGAGGGAACAGACGGACTTGCCGGCGTCAATGTCATTGACCCCTTAAAAAGCTAAGACGCCTCATTCTATGTGTCTGAAGAGATTATTACATGGGCCACGTCGTCAGTCACTAGGTCCTATCCACATGAACCTATTGGTTGAGTGGTCAAACCCCAAGATTCAAGTAGGCCGACGGGCTGATTTAGACCAGAGAACTACTACATAGTACTACTTAGACGACCTATTTATCAATAGAACTATTCAACGATATAGAGACTCCTTCCGCGGTAAGGCACCTATATAGCTACAGGTCAGAACTTCCTGCCAACTGTCACCACGGCATAGGCTATAGAACTGGCTCCTTGGTTCACCATGGAGAAAAGGACAAGCTGCTGCTGAGTCTGATCTCTTGAAATGACGATGACCTAGCGAGATGGCCTGGTCACTGAATTGCGTGGCCCTTATAAGTAGGGTTGAACTTAATACCACGAGTCACGGTGAATTGCAATGCTTAGCCAACGACACTAGAGCATAGACCAAATATCGCGGAGCTTTGTCCCCTTGTCCAGAGACCAGAGACTAGGTCACCCATAGTAGATTGAGAGGAGTACGACCATGGGATTGCTTTTCAGTTTGCTTTACTCATGTCCCCTTTTGAAGACAGCTTTTAACCACCGTGAGATTCAAAGTTTGGCTAGTAAAGACAGTGAAGGGGCGAAGTTTATCACAGCAGGGCGCATGATAGCGCCCGAGTCTGGGTCCCTGAAGCTGACAAGTTAAACCCAAATCCTCCTTATCGGCTATAAAGACTTCTACAAGACTTCTTCTGACACTCGAATGCTATTTCATTTAGAGCTTTGCTACCACACTGCATTTTTTAGTCAATAAGATATCCTACTTATACTGCCACCATGAAGCTTATTGTGATAATGTAAGTACTGCCTTTCCTATTAGTATGGCTTTTGTCTAACTTTGTTTAGCACGGCTTTTGTTGGTTTCGGTGCATCCTCAAGCAGCCCGGGATATTGCAGGTGCATCGAGGATAAACAGGGGGCTGTAGTTATTGCTCCATTTACCCGCACATGCTGTGGTTCAGGGACAATGATCGGAGGGGTTATGGTATGTCGTATACGTTCCAGCTTAATGGACCATTCTGACATAGCTAGTGCAAACTCGCGGGAACAGTTGAGGCCTATCACAGTTGCTGCACCGACAGCGGTAGACGAAAAAACATTCGCCTAGACGGGCCTCTTCGCCCTCCGCGATCATAAGGACAGGAGGTGGCGCCTGGATATCATTGTGACGGAAGGTTTTTCAGTCCTGTGAAGGGCTTTTCCTGCCATACATATACAGCTGTTATCGCTACTAAAGACCTAATTACAGATTGTTATAAGAGGAGTAGCAGAGTTGAGCATTAAACAGACGACTGAAGTCTGGAACCTGTATTATAAGCGAGGACTGAGAGGTAAACAGACTCATGGGCGAGCTATCGAGTGGGGTATACTGCTCGTTCTGACATTACCTCGCCTTTTAAAAAAGAAGGAAAGGCATTCTGTTATACTCTACCCAATCTGTTGTATTAGTTAACATCTGTCTCCTATCTTATACACGAGGATAAAACACTTTATTGTCCCTAGCGCACGTCTACTCTGTAATTTCAGACTGTAAGACTAGGAATAGCCAGACAGATTATATAACCGAAGTATTATTATAAACATAATAATATCTTAAGCGGGAGCCGTTTAATAACACTCTTGTTATAGCATTAACTGCATTTCTCTTCTGTTAAAACCTGCAGTCTTCCTCTAGATTTCATATAATTTCTCAAGCAACATCAATCCCAAACATTAAAGCATCAAGATGACGTCAATTTCAGAAATGATTGATTTCCTATGGCGGCCTCCACGGAAAGAACCTGGGGTCAAGAGTCGTCCGCTCGATAGGAAAGCTCCAGAGAACTTCCAGTATTATCGAAACTGGGGTTTCACAGTTTACCGCACGTACTACGGTTCTGGCTCGGACAGGCATTGGGACACGCTTATCGACGCCATGACTCGACAAACCTACCTTGCACTCGGCTACCACGAAGCGGAAGGAATATTCCAAGAGGATAAACAACAGCGGCGGGGATTATACAGTGACAAAAGCGAGTACCTGGAGGATATAAACCGATTGAAGAAGCTATTCCGTCTCTCAACCCGGGAAGATGCATCATTGCTCAATGGCCTTGACATTCGCCAAATTCGAGAGGTGTGTCTTGAAGAGCTTCCCGAGGCTAGAAAGAACACAGAGGGGGCCAATTCTTGCTTTGCACTTGTTGCCGACGAGGCAGTGCTGAAAGATGTCGGGCGTGGAATATTTGTGATCAAGGCTGTTGGTTACGACTGGGACAAGGATCGAGCCAGCCGGGGTTGGGTTAGAATTCCAACAGGTGACGTGCTGAGCCTTTGGGAATCGCTTTTGCTTTATCACTTTCTGGATTTTGACATACAATGAGATGGAATTTGGCGGGTCTGGATACGACCTCGAAAGACACATCTGGCCAGGAGATGCATCCATATATCCAACTGGCGATTGTTCCGAAGCTCGGACTGCAAATGCAAGAAGTAGGCCTGAACATACTCGATTCAGATTTGACTATTAGGAGGTAGTGGCTTCAGGATAAAATAACTGTATATACAAGTCTGCATGCCCGCAAAATGGTGTAATATAAAATTCCAATCTCATCCCGGCACTTCTCAATCTGAGCTGGTATCCATGGCATCATCATCCTCCAAAAGAGGGATGTTCCATTCGGTAGTGACGTGCACATACCTCATTTGGCCCTCAAAAATAGTGATGGCCTGCCGAATCTCTTCTGCTCTGGCACCCGAAGATGCTTTCTGTTCGTCTTTGAGTGCTGCCAGAGCCGCACGAAGCCAGCTTCTTGCATGGCTGCCTACCTGGAGATAGTAGTCTTTGAGCCACTCCACGAAGAACTGAGATGCCGCAACAGGACGACCGGGGTGCTCCCGTTCCCAGAGCGTTTCGGCGTGAAGTAACTGACGCACAACGTTGTTCACTATATTGTTTATTTTCTCCTGAACCGTTTCGCCGTCGGGGCCTGTCTCATCGGACCCCATATACTCAAATAAGGAAAAGACTGCTCGTATGCGCGAGAGTAAGCCCTCTAGATCGTCCGCTGCATACCCGCCAAGTCGATCCTTGGCAATAGGGTTCTTAAGATACATAAGCTGCATTGTACGAAATTTCGATTAGCCTCGGGTGCCATTATATTTGCCATTTCTTTCATCATTTGCTGAATGTGCTCACCTGTCCCTTGACCATGTTAATGTCATGTTCGACGATAACAAAGTTTCGAACATTTGTCTTGCTGCCAATACACTCGAAAAGGCGGCTCAACAAGTTGTAGTTGTTATAGGCGCTGTCGCCGGGAATTGGAGGGAAATTGCGATGGAGGGCCCCAAGTCGTACCACCTCTTCGAAAAACTCTATAGGTATCGGACCGTACATAGAACGAGCTCCGGTTTGTAACCTTTTGAGGCGTCATTAGCATTTCTCAAGTTGAAGATAAGTAAACCACCTACGCCACAGTTACCAGACTTGTTACAGCACCCATTCTTGCAAGGCCTGGTTGCACTGCATGTTGTAGCGTCCTGTGCTGCTACCGATATACAAAGACATAGTAGCAGCAGGCCAAACAGCCACATGCGAAAATGCATCTTGGCTGTAGCCTGTCACCAGATAGGAAAGAGTGTCAAGGAGTATACGATAGAGAGGGAATGCTGAGAGCTTGGCGTAGAAAGAGTGCGTGTTGACTGGCGTCTAAGTGACAAAAGGAAACGACTTTGCGAGAAGCCTTCTACTTGTACTGAAACTAAGTGCCACTCTCGCCAAAGACCGAGATGATGCACTTCGCTTTACGTTGGTTTAGCCTTCATTTTCTTCGGGCCTTGGGGGAAGAAGATGGGATACCTGAACAAGGTCTCTCGGCCGTCGACCTACGTTCGCGACTACAACCAACATTGGCCCTTGTCCCCATCGTGCACTTTAGTTGGGGTCTAAAACTCCACAGCAATCGGACCCTGAATCAGCTGGCACGACAGGGGCGCTTACCAGGTATCGTATACGACGGACGAAGAAAACCCGACTGGTCCGGGTCTATAGCCCCTTGCTAGCCCCTAGAGAGATGGGCATCCAGCAACCAACAACCAACACAGCGTTACATAGGACGCGGACAAACCTGACGATAAGAGCATTGCTTGAAGATACTTTTTCACCCTTTCTCCGGCTTGGCATAGCGTCTCGGAATATGCTTACCGGTGCAATCTCGTATCACAAAGCAACGGGCCTCGGCATGTTCGATCACAGCGGCGCAGGCACAAGCGAGAAGAACAAGTTCATCAAGGGTCTCAATATGCCATTCTACCTAATACGATGGTGCCCAAACGAAATTGGGGTCCACCGCAAATCCGGTCTTCGGGGAATCCGTCTTGATCTACCTGTATAGGTAGGTATACTCATCAGTCAAAGATTAAATCAGGGTTATCTTGATCGCCACTTCCGAGTTGCCACTCATCTATCCTTCAAACTTGTTCCTTCCAACTAGCTCCCAAGTGTCCATCAAGCAAATCATGCCTCCTCTCCAGCAACTCGTCGCCTTTGGCCTTTTCTTGGCCGCGGGTGCGTTCCAGATCTATGAGGCAGATGATTTCGACACCTACGATATCAAGACAGCTTGTGTTAGCGCCTTGTCCGCCGATATAGCTTGCGATCCGTACATCCGCTCCTTCATGCAGCCGGGTTATCGAGGCTCACTTGAAAATGTCACTCTGACTGATCAAATCTGCACCGGGACATGTTCTGCGTCTCTTCGCAAGTGGTTTGACACGGTTTCCAAGGACTGTGCCGGCGAGTCCTTCAGGTCCAGCAATACTGTTCCTATGGTATACGGTGGCAGTATCTGGGCCGGCTGGAACGAAACCTGCGTCAAAGACCCCAAGACAAAAAGGTACTGCAACGGTATGTCATCCATAACTGGTAATTGGACTGGATAATGCTAATTTTGGTTATCAGACATCATTGATGAATTCACCGAGGTTGATAACAAAGAGGACATGCCTCGTGAAGAGCTTTGCCACGTATGCTATCGGAGGCGCCTCGCCATAATGCAATCCTCACAATACTCTATCTATAATGAGTATTACAAGGGAAAGCTCGAGTACGTCGATAAAACATGCGGTGGTTCGGGGCCTACAGAGATCCCCCCTCCCATCAGGGAGGAGGAGAAGAAGTTTGAGTTTTGCTTGACCAACAACTTTTACACGACCAAGAAAGGAGATACGGGCGACTCGATTTCCAAGCAGGCGGGTGTTTCTGGCGCTCTTCTCTACATGGGCAATCAGGAGGCTATCGGCCACTGTCATGAGGTTCCCACAGACCTCGAGCTTTGTCTCCCCATGACATGCGACACGTACTACGTCCAGTCCAACGACACCTGCTTCAGCATCGAGACTTCTCTGGGTATTGCCTGGGACACCATCTACCGGTACAACTCTTGGATTAACCGAGACTGCACCAACCTCCAGCAGGGCACTGAGTACTACGGCAGAAATGTCTGCATTTCCCCTCTGGGTGACAAGAAGCCCATTGAGGCTGTCAAGGAGGAGTCTGCAATCAAGCACAAATTCAGCAGTGGAAACGGGCCCAACGTCCTACGCACTAATCCTCCAGAGGACGCGAAGGTGGCTGAAGGCACGACCCTAAAGTGTGGTACCTGGCACGTTATTACCAAGACAGATACATGTAGTGATATCTGCAAAGACATCGACATTTGTCAAGACAACTTGTTCTACGAAGTCAACCCGTCGTTGAACAAAGACAAGTGTGACGAGAGCCTGGTCCCCGGTACGGCCTTGTGCCTGGCTCCCGTTTCTGGATGGGATAACACTGATTAAAGATCCCGATATACTTCAAATTAAGTGGTTTACAAGCATGGTCATACTACGTCATTTAGCTCTGTTCAAGTTGGTGCTGTGTAATCATCTGATAGGTTGATAGCATCTTTCGCGGCAATAGATCATCATGTGTAGCATTCTTGGATGTTTTACTTTGTAATCGAAACTTATGGGGTAGCTTAGTGACGTGCC
Source organism: Fusarium sp. NRRL 66739 (assembly GCA_021655895.1). Lineage (NCBI taxonomy): Eukaryota > Fungi > Ascomycota > Sordariomycetes > Hypocreales > Nectriaceae > Fusarium > Fusarium sp. NRRL 66739. The sequence continues at coordinate 28,517 of JAJJWO010000253.1, forward strand.
GTCATGCCTTATATTTCGGGTCCTCGCTGAAATCAACCCGTCCTAGGGATAAATTGAACTAGCTAGGAAATAAAGTTATCATCTGATAGACACGGCCCGCCGCCTTGAGACCCCTACACTGGAGAAGATCTCGGCCGGCAAATCATGACCGAAAGAGGCGGTGTCGTTGTGGACATTTAAGGCGATCGTGAAGTCCAACCGAGCAGGGGCTCCCAGTCCAAGAATTTACCGCCAGGGACCACGGCAAAGCTAAAAAGGTTATACATAGAGGAAATGCGACCTCACACGAGCCCGGGAACATATCCACATATTTCCGAAAACTGCGTGATATCACGGACGGGCCAACTCAAGCCTGTATCTCCTGAAAACCACCGAGATAGCCAGCAGACAAAACCACCCAGCTGTGAGGGTTCCGAATAGGGACAATGCTGACACTATCTGGGTGCAGCTACATGACAGTGATCAAGTATCGTAATGACAATCAAATCGTAATTTTTCCACATCACCGCACAAGCTCAAGAGTCCAGACCAAGCCCAGGCCCTAGGATACACGCATGCTACAATATATCTTTAAATCTACACCGGATCTATTAAACCGAATTAATTATATTAATTAAAAATTGTCTGTCTAGTCTCCCTTAGGTAGTTACCCCTCTTTT